>OZ022491.1:14492973-14777725 GCA_963989405.1 Trypoxylon attenuatum
GGGGTAGTGAATGAATTAGCAGTGACAACAGAAGGAGCTCGTAGTTGCGATTTACTGCCTTAAGCGTGATTAAGGAGCGTGAACACGACAAAGTAATTTACCGCAGGACTGTTTGTCATCGGATTTCGAAATTACGCCCCTCTGATACTTCTTCGCGGCTTCAAGCACTCGAAAGTACCACTATAATTACTTTCCATTAGTAGAGAATTCACTAGCTGAAGATCTTAAATACTTGAAGTCACAGCGTCTCTAATTCTCTCATATACCTCGACTCCTATTCAAGAATTGTAATGCAAGTTCCAACGAAAATTCTTATCGTGCAATAATATCAAGCTTAATTTAACATGAAGCAAGTAATTATTATTAAGTGCTAGTCCACAAAGAGACAGTAAATTAATTCTTAAGTAACCAAATATTATAATAGTGTTTTCAGCCTTTAATTGGTCTTTAACAGAAAAAAGTAGACTTTAAACATTTTATAGGGAAGATAAGTCAGTTGCTGAAACTTATTTTGTACCATTTTGTAAAACTATAAATACAGTAAACTGACTATGAGCCTAATTGGGACAATTTCGCCGAAAATGAGATCCGGTATGAAAAAAGTTTATTATAATATTTTTGACTGACATTTTTTCGAGTTGAACGCAAGAGATCACTCCTGTTCTAATTGTACGACAATTTTGGAAATACTGTATATCTGACATCGCATGTACATCACAGCTAGTCGTTCTGAAAATTCACTTTTCGAGTGGCACCGATTGATCGGTTTTCCAGTAAATCGCTGTTCATATTCCACAGTTCAGTTCTGAAAGCGAGGTATGAAAGCTGTGAAGGAGCCAGACAGTAACAGGAAGAGCAATTGGTGTGGATGCTTTGTACAGTAAATCGCTATAGCATTGTGGCCCTTCGACTCACTTCGACAGCGTTCTCCCCGAATGTGGCGGCCACAATACGATGGGAAAACAATGCGCAAGCCCTTCAACCGCTTTGTCGCGTTACCTCGCTACTCTTCTCCCTCTTCCTGATTCTCTTCGATTCGCGTGCGTGGAATTTTTACACGCCAACTTTTACAGTCTTGT
The DNA here is from genome assembly GCA_963989405.1 of Trypoxylon attenuatum. Lineage (NCBI taxonomy): Eukaryota > Metazoa > Arthropoda > Insecta > Hymenoptera > Crabronidae > Trypoxylon > Trypoxylon attenuatum. The sequence goes on from OZ022491.1 coordinate 14,494,053, forward strand.
AAACGGACCGAATTATTCTGATAAGTGTACTCTTGGCTACAGTTCTCCCACTTGCAAAATTTCAAATAAAAGATACACGTAGAGAACATTTTTCTGCGATTCAACAAACTCTGTGGATTTGCAATATTCCCTTGGGAGCTTGATTTATTTACTAAAGGCAATCCCAAGTGTTTTTAATTCGAATTGAACGATGCATGTTACGCAAACACGCGCTCAAGTATTTTTGCACATGCACTGTAGATGAGTTTATTGCAAATATTATACGGCTTCAAGATATGACGATTTACATTTGCGCTGTGTATTATTCCCATATTTTGTGCTCTGATATTATTTATTTATTATTTCACTCCGTTTTCCAGTTAATACTGTTGCCAACTGTAAACAAATTGAGTGAATTTGTAAACGAAAAATGAGAATTGTTGTATATCATTGCCAAAAGAATACAATGCAATTGAATTATACAAAGTTCTAGTACACCCCTTTTAATAAAAAATATAATTTCAGTTCATTTTACTATTGTTTACGATTTTCAAAATTGTACAGTTAGTTGAGAAGCATTCACGATCTTCAGTGTCACATCACGATACACGATTTTACACGAAACAAATGTTTAATTCTTCGATATTGTGTGTTATGTTTCGGAAACAATACCAAACAAGTTCCATTTGCTAAAACAATTATTTGGTAGCTCTCGTGCAATTGCAGTATACTTATATACTTATGTATACAGCTTTACTTATGTATAATTTATATGTATATGCTTATATGTATACGTGTTGATTGCCGTTAACCGCGATGCTAAAATAATGCTAGCGGTTTTCGTCGCCACAATAGGAAAATTCGTGGAAATCGAACGCCATTCGCTAGCTGACGGCGATCTGACCAGTGGAGCATTAACTTTTAAGCCTTCGCAGTGGAATACTCGGTTACATCGATCAATCGGACTAAATGTGTCGTATTAGAGCCATTAGTGGATTTAGAGTGAATAGTGGCCGGCTAAAATTCCGTGAATTTATAGACCATACATAATTGTTTTTCATTAGATTAACCCAAAATGCTCCTGTTCAATACCTTTTTAGATTCTAAACATTCTTTTTCTTTACCCATTATTTCTTTTATATTATATTGTAGCAAAGATACTGAATATAAAATATGTCTATCACACTATAAATTTATGATTTAGATTGTTCGGACTATTTGCAGTAAAGTATTCTAGATATTTATTTTTTCGTAGTTTCGAGTTTTTGTTTCAACCTTTAAAATGTATTGTGGTTCACAATACAAGATTAATTTTCATATACAGTTTAACGGTAATAGAGTTACGTTTATCAAGGATGAGATGGATAATATTCTGACGGGATCTTGTTCTTTCAACGAAATAGGAGAATGTTCGAAACTAGGTTAACAATTGCCCGGGAGGTTGGATATCCATCTGAGTTTCAGAGAAGCTTCCTGGAATATTGAACAGAGGAGACGCAGCTCTACGCACGCATGCTGCTGGTACGTCCTATTGTTCATTGATGTTTGATTAGTATTCCGAGTTCTCCTACCGCTATTAGCCCTGCTCATACTGCTGACAGAATTGCTACTAGCTGGATCGTTGTTGTTATCAGCGTTTCTGTATTATACTGGCAACGAATATACGAAACAAACGCCAGTTGTTTTTACGCAATTAGTAAATGGATATAATAAATGTGTAAAGTAGTTAGGTTTCATTGTTTAAGTACCTGTTTTATTCTTTAAAACTAAATTTAGCCTTGTATGTTAGGTTTCTTTGCACAAAACATTAAAACTTGAGAAAGTATAAACTAATTGTATATTAAATGAATGAAGTAATAGAACAATTGTATTTCTATATTAGTATTAATCATAAAGAACACATGGATGTCTATCGAAAACAATTGTTCCCTAATGATTAATTTTCACTATATCCTTACTCATTGTTCCAATATATAATTGCAGTTTTCAATAGTTACTTATTCAGGAGAAATATAATAACATTATATAATACTCAATGTTTCTATCTACAAAGGTTTCATAGCATTGAACGTATTAGAGCATGAATCATACAAACTGAGAGATTGAATTGCGAGAGTACCTTCTATCTTCCAACAAATAACCACATTATGCGGAATATGGAAATATCTCGCACGAGCATTGTGCGATACGCATTTTTCCATTGCACGCATCCAAGACCAAACTCAACAACTATCACAACTGGAATTGAGGAACAAAAGCATTTCGAGCCATAACACTTTCCCTGTGTAAGTACTAGGCGCGTTTGACAATGGCAAGCGTATCCAGTCCGCGTGCATGCATGCATAGCTACATAGCTGTCTCTGTTCCTCTGTCGAAGTATATATATATATATCAACCAAAGCGAGAATTACTACTGTCAGAAATCTTCCGAGTACGGAAGAATGTTCACAGGAATGTTTTACTTCTGCCCTTCGCAGATGAAAGGCGCGCGATTACTACAAGGCATTTCTCGTAAGTGTCGAGAATCAAGTGTCGAATTCAACTGCTCTGATGTAATGCAAATTTACAGTTAAGGAAATTTTAAAGCTAGAAATGGCAAATTCAATGTATATCCAATGTACCAATGTAAATTGAGAACGTAAGGAAAAGATTGCAAGAAATATTGTATAGAAAGATTCCATAGTTAATGATTCAAAAAAACAGGAATAAAATAATCCTTCATGAAAAATAAAGTTAAAACTGTGGAATAAAACTTTTTAACGGAAGAATTTTTCCCCAGCAAAATAAGTTGAAAATTTTATGGAGCTGCACATATTTGTCAAGCTCTGACTTAGTAGGTCAAATTTATTGTACACTATTCTCGCTCTTATAAAAATGAATATTTAGTATTATCTTGTAGTCATAAAAGTACATATTGTATTATATTAATATTATGCACGTAGCAAGTTTCGTTAGGACAAACAGATCTACACTTTCGACTCACTTTTACCTGTAGAAGCGTTCGCTTCTAGAAACCACCAGTTGTGGGATACTCTATATAAAACAGCATTGGGGTTCGGGCTGGTTGCCGAGGGGTTTCCGGTAGGTTTGAGGCCTTGGGGGGGGGGGGGGGGGGGGGGGGGGGGTAACGAGTCTAAGACGATTACCTCGCCGCCTCTGGGCCTCGAAAATCTGATTAAAGTCCCGGTTCTCGGCTCACTACACGTTTGAAGAATGCGAAGAGCTAGCAACAGCCGACGCTTAAAGACTGCCACAATCTCGAGTTAACGCGAGACGCAGATAGCGAGCTCCATAACCCTGTATAATCCTACGTGAGAGGAAGGAGCATCCGATAATGTCAGTTTAAAGATGCTAACACGCATGTGCAAGCAGATCAGAAGGTGCACCTTTAGTGTACGCAATTCTTATAATTCTTTAACTTTATTGCATTATTCTATCGACTGTTAATCGTCAATATTTCGATAATAAAGAACCACGATAGTCATTGATATTGAGCATACAAAGAGCAAAACGAAAAACTTTATTGCATTATTCTATCGACTGTTAATCGTCAATATTTCGATAATAAAGAACCACGATTGTCATTGATATTGAGCATACAAGAAGCAAAACGACAAAATTAGAACGTTAATTTATCGGCAGCGTTTCTATGAAATACGAGTTTCAAAATCTGTTTTGTACAGGAGTTAGAACACACCAGTAAGCATAATTATTTACACAATTTATCAGCTGTCAACTTCATATGTATATTGCATGTATATAGTATATAAATGGTATCTTGCATTTAATCACAAGATTGTAGTGTATCAAGGTACATAGTTTCCCAGAAAACAATTCTGAAGAGGCATTTTATATATAATCTACTCTATTGGCAGGCCACCTAATTTATCCTATTAGCATTCAATCCCCGAACTTAATCTGTCTATATACGACATTTAGTTTCCAAAGACAATGAAACTAAAAGATCTATCCCCAAGGATTGTTTTCCGAAGGTAAGAAAAGTGCAGTGGTAGTATAAGGAAAACTCAGAGGAAGTGCTGCTGCAACCAGGAGGCCGTTGTGAATTAAGAAAAGCCTTTGGAAAGGAGGAGAAGCACCAGCAGTGGAAGCAGTAGAAGCAGAAGCAAGGGAGAGATGGAGAAGGCGTCGGCGCTGGGGAATCCAAAGTCGACGAGAGAGTAGGTAGTCACGTCGACGTGAAAGATCGTAATTGCGAATTCGTTGACCCGCGAGTCGAGTGAGCTTTTCCATGGAGTCGCAATAGAAGCGTGGCTCTCCCCCCCTCCCTACCGACAAGGTAACCAAAGGGATCGGAGTGGGAGAGAGAGAGGAGCACCGCGACTGGTGCTACTGCGAACTGTCGAGGCAATGGAAGGGGGTACCAGTGGCAGCGAGGATAAAAGAAAAGGTGAGAGTGACAGAGACGGTTCAACGTCGAGCGTCGAGCCTCGGTGCAGGGAAGGTCGAGGCGCAAGCAAACAGACTTTGCAATCGTTTATTTTTCTGGCAATTATATTCTTCCGTGAAAAGAACCCAAGCCCTTTTCACTCCGTATTTATTTCTGTCGTGAATGCGTCGTGAAACGTCGGCTTACGCAGTGGCGCTCAAGTCACGGATATCATCGTTTTGCGTGGAACGAACCTACGTTAACACCCTCGCAATTATTAACCCCTTCCGTAATTACGTTCCGGTTTCCCGAATGCCGATTTAAACGTTAATCTTCTTACGAGTATTCAATTAGTTGTTAGGACTATTATACATATAATGATTTTGCTGCAGGAGTCTAATCTTTTGTTTAATGAAATTCTTCTGCTTAAGGTAGAATTCTCGAACGTAATTAAAGGATGAACGCGAAGTATATCTGTCTTTAAGTTATGAATGAAAGGATTGTGGATTATGACGGAATTTTAAATTGCTTGGAAATTAATTGTCGCACAAATAATTGACTAATTTCGTACAGTTTTTATACCCGAGAATCGTTAACGAGCACAGAGAATCTTAATGAACACTCTTTCGCTGTTAAAAAATAGTCGCGATTCTAAAGACTTTAATTAAGGCTTTCTATTTGTAATTTAACGTCATTTCCAGGTGTTAAGAATTTTTTTTGTCTTCAGTATTGAAAAACAATATTCCATTAGAATATTTTCAGTAATTTAGTTTCAATAATCTAATGAAATATGAGTTTACTCTTTTCGCAACACCGATGTGTTCAGTAATTTGTAATTAATAAGCCTTGATATACCATATTTCAGTTTTTTCCCTCCGAACGATACTTTAAGTACTGAATTTCACACTTAAATGCAATTCCACTGGAATTGCATTGAACGTACAAATCGATTCTCTCGTGACGCGGTGAGGAGTGATTCTCGAAGTGTTCCCTCAGGAGGTTCTGAAGGAGGTTTTTATCGGGAATGCCTGCATCTTTTCCGGAGAGCTGGCTTTTGCTTTAAAACGTTGAAACGCCGATGCGATTACCTTGACGAGTAAGGGAGGAAATACTTGTGAAAGTGAGCCTCTCTACTGATATCATCAAGATAGCATCAAAACAATAGCACACAATTCTAACTTTTTAACATATTAAATCTCAATCAACTTTAACACAATTATACACATTTACATACATTGTAACATAATTCTGGACAAAACATTATTATTTATGAATATTCAGTGATCTTTGGAACAAAACTATTTGGTGTTGATAATTTTTGGTAATTATGTTCATCAACTTGTCAACTTTACTGTTTACACTACTGTCACTCAATATCTTTTCGACCAGGTTCAAGATCAAGTAAACAGAATCCATTTTTGTATTATACTATTATAGTGGTAGATTCACTAAATACGGTAGAGTTCGGAAAGGTTGACAGACAGTTATTCTTAATTACCGTTGCGCAGCTAATTATCGGTTCTTGGTGGTTCTCCCATCTAAGTTTTGCCCTGCGAACTAGCAACCAGCACGCGAAATTGATCCACACGCAATTCACTCTACGATACTAGCTAACAAGGAACACCGCTAAAGTTTCTAATCCGCATTCCTCGGGAACTTACTCCAAAACCGCTTTGATTAAGTGCTCGAACCTGAAACCGTTCCAGTCGAATGTGTCTTTTAGACGTAACTGGAATCACTTTACGCTTTGCTGTGTACTTTGGAGTTGAAAAGTTTATGGATTGAAAGTTATATATATACGTGATTATATATGTACATATACTGGTCGTAAAGAGTGACTATACATGTACGTATACACATTTGGTCCTTAAAGTAGTTTTGTTGCAAATTTTTATGTCATCTACGTAAAATGTGACCGTTCCAATTTTGTTTGTCACTTTTCATTCTCCGACTACTTTATTTAAACTTGAACGAAATGTGTCATTGAATTAACGTATTTTTACTATTTTGGATAGATTTGACGAAATCTATACATAAAATAATTGACAGAAATTATCAACTTTTTCAGTTAAACATGCTATCTCGATATTTTCTTTTTGTACGTATCAGTTTTTATGTCAGAGGAAACAAACTCGTTCATACGCGTAAACCACAATAATTTATTGCAAAAGCCGATTTAAATGCAAGCTTGTTCTAAAAAAATTGGACGCGTTAGCTTAGTTTAAAGCTCACTAACGCATTTCAAAACTTTAAATTAAAGAAACAATCTTTTTTGTCTTTTATAGTTGTATGAGATCCGCGAACCAAGGTAGAAGGTGAACACAAGGAAGTTGTCGTACGATAACGATTTGAATAAAAGTCTGCTCAAGGAAAGGAGGGACAGTTGAGACCGAATAAACCATTTCCTGGAATGAAGGCACTCGGTAATAATCTGTCAGACAACGGATATGATTTGCATTCGCTATTCCCACTGGGAAATGGAATTCTCTTTTCTTCGAGACTTAAAATGCAACTTTGCCATTATCGTCAGAATGCGAATTCAATACTTAAGACATCACGAAATGTAATATTTTCTTTCAAATTACTTCTGACATTAATGACAAATGCATTGCAAGGCAAAGTGAGAAATATCTGGAAATAATAACTTTCTTCTTCTTATTTTCTAGATTATTTATACGTAATTCAATTTAAATTAAACTGACAACGAGTAGGGTATAGCAATAAAATGAACAAATGTGACAGAAGATGACTATGAAATTTTCACCTTTGTATTGAAGTTTACAAACAAATTGACCCAGAAATACGACGTTGTAATTGTTTTCATTTTATAATAAATTTGCAACAAAACATATAAAGTTGATTTAATTAAATTTGCAACAAAACTTGATAGAAAAAACATAACATCGACTTTATTTATCCATTCATTTTAAAAACTTTCGTAATAAGACCAATACTTCAAATTTTCCATATTAATGTTACGGGCTAGCCGTGCGAGCCCGGTTTTTCCCGGTGTGAAAGAGAAGAACCGAGCTTGCTTACTTCGCAAATGGATGTAATGGAGAATCGTAAATAGTCGCTAGGCGCGAATAGGCGGAAATTTGGCTGTACGTCCGAAATCCTCCCTTTCGGGAATCGCCGGATGCACAATATTTTCGCCGTGATTCGTCCCAACGTTCGAAATTTACGATCTGTAGGATTTGGAAGTTGGCTAAGGAGAGTATAAGCTTGGGATGTCGCAGACACCCGTAAGGTGAAAACGAGTCTCCAAGACTGACTATACTCGGGTCAGGTACACCTCGAGCGGCTAAGATGTCCTAATTCCTGTGGGTTCTTTTTCCTATGTCGATCTCAGGGTATTAATTAATTAGACAGGTGGCTGGGATAAGACTGACGAATGATTTGAGATGCAAACATGACAGCTATATTCTATTCCTTTGGTTACAGAGAATCTCGCTATACTAGTACGATACAACTTGTGTTTAGTGTGAGTAGGTTTGTTACAATACCTGGGTGTTTCATCGTCTGTTTAGCGCACTTTACTTTTAGCTTATGTGGTTTACAAGATGAAGTTATACGAATTACACTGGTTTGCTCGAAAGTGACTATAGACACGAACTCACTCAAGAATATCCCCGTATTCTTACGTCGGTTTGGTGCTTCGAAGGTGCTAAGCACGATCTACTACTGACTGACATAGCTTCGCCGTCGGCGAAGCCTGTCGGAGAACTGACTCCCTCGCTTACTATTGCGAACGGTTTATATACTCAAAATTAGGCGAATTAATCGGAAAACGCAGTAGGTTTCTTTGAATTTTGAAGGGGAACGATATCTTAATGCGAGCTGGAGGCACGTGCATTCTGCGGAAAGCCGCATCTGTATCCGGGCGATGAATACTATCGCGACGGGGTCACGGAAGGTCATCTAGGCTAGGCGGATTTTAAGGTTCGAGCGTCGGTTTACGCGAGTTTGGAAAATTTCTAGGTTTGTCGAAGGAAAAATTCGTGCGTGATTCCACGAACGTAACATTAAAAAAATGTATAGTTTTATTAGAATCACTTACAATAATTCTAAAGAATCTGTGGAGGTGTAAAGCTAATGAACTATTTACTCTGTAATACAAAAAATACTGTTCCTGTATTGACGAATTTGCCATTTAGAAATATTATAGTATACACGAATTTACTAAATTAATGGAATTCAAGATGTTCAAACAGTGGTCTAATTTGCAGATTTAAATGGAAGCACTGACGAAATGATGAATGTGTAATCTGCGGTACTGGCAATTAGTTACGCAAGTAAATACCAGCAGGTTAACACCCCAATGATTTCCTATGACATCGAATGTCGAATTGAATGTCAAAAGCTAATCAGCTAATTATTACATCCGGTTTAAGTGTCTCAAATGCTCATTAAAATTTTCTCTCTCGCCTATACAATTTACTATTACTCATATTACTATGCACATATTCCAGTACTAAATACGATCGACGTTTACATCATTCGACGTTTTTGTTGACTCAAAGTGTGTTTCATTACAAGAATAGTATTATGACGTGCTATGGAAAATAAATGAAAATCGGGGGAATTAATTCTAATTAATATACTGATGTACACAAGTAATATTTTCAGTAGTAATTCCTGATTTGAATTTAACAAATTTACAAGAAAGGCATAATTACGTTACAATTTTCGTTCTACAGCTGATAATTGTATATATAATTAGAAAGAATTGTCAGAAATAATGTGATAGTGGGTCATGGAATCCACGTAGAGAAGTATTTGAAGAGGACACCGAGGCATCGAAGGATTGTCTATTTCCGTGATGAGTGGAAAGAGTAAAGTGCACTCAGGTGGTGTTCCAGCCTGATTGCCCGAGTAGGAAGAGTTCATGTGTGTGGCAGGAGAAGCATGAGAAAACACTTTCCACGGAGGGGGGTCGTGGCCGAATGAAGTGTGCCCCGCGGCTCTTTCGCGTCCCCGAAAAAGGGGAGCGCGGCACTTAATTAATCGAAAGGAGAATGGCAAAATTCAGACAATGCAACACTCGGCTCCATGCTTCGTCACCCACCTTCTTCCCTCCATTCTTCCTCGCTACGTGAAACTTTTCAGATTACTGTGCATCCTAATGACTGATTTTGCTGTGAGTTTTGCCACTACCTTACTGCGCCACTCGAAAGTTTAAGTGCTGATTGAAATAAATCCAGAAGAAAATTACATATTTACATTGACTCGAAAATTTGTTAATATAGAATGCCATGGTATTGTACGATTACATTGATAACGTAACAATGACGCAGCATTGTTAATGCACAATACCATTGCACGTGATTATTTCGATTTCGCTTATTTTCAAATTAATGTGTAATATTTCGTTTACTGCATAATTTCGATTTGATTCATTCGGTATTTGGAACCGATTATGTAAATATAATCTACAGTTAATTAACAGTTGAGTTTTTTAAAGATACGTTTTAAGAATGTTAAACATTTTAATAACTTGGAATATATTAAATGTTTCATTGATAAAGCTGGCACGTTTTATCGGTAAACGTTACATTATTGCTGTAGTAATCAGATAAAGTTGATAATCTTTCGAAAGGCGAGTGCTATTCAACAAAATCAGCAAGCAATAAAATGCAATATAAACCTAATCGTGCGTCGATCGTAAAGCAATTATGATTGCGGCACTAGCCGCCATAATCAGTGATGATAGTGTAACACTTTAATTGTTCCGGACTAAGTAACACCGTGCCAAAATTTGCACAACCGCGCCCTTATTTACGGTCGTGCTAGAACATTTTTAACGTTAATTCGCCTGCCAGCGAGAATTGCCACCGAGAATTTAGCGCCGGTACCATTCGCGTCACGGCCAACCCATATTTATTAATTTAATATTACTTGGGTTCCACAGTTTTTTTGTCGCCTCGGAAACCATTACAAACCTTTTTTGAACAATCGATATTGTTTCGGAGCTGCAGATTTGCGAGGGCATTACTAACAAGCTGTAAGCTTCCGATATAATGGAAAGAATGATAAATCTCTATGTTGTATTGAATCTTAACAGTTTTGGAAATCGTATTTAATAAGGATTTATATTTTGCCTGTAGAGCAAGTACAAAAAACGATTTATAGTAATTGTAGACCGTAGCTTTTGCATTTTGTGCAACTACATTATTCAAATATTGTAAAATAATGGTTGCATTAATACAACCAATGAACAATGTATCTTTAAACCAATAGTTTTCTTCGGAGAGTTTTAAGAAACCATTTTTTCTGTTTATAAGTCGATCTATTTCATAGAACCGCGTTCATAAATATACTATAATTCGTAGTTCCGTAACGTGCAATTAACAACCTTTCTTTACGACTCGATCCTATTTCAGGCTTTCCAGTCACGACGCATGACCCTCTAAAATGCAAAAGTGTGGAAAAAGAAATTTAACTCGTTTAAGTTCTCACTAGCTAAACCTACTCGGAATTTAAATTCGGTGTTTAAAAGGCTGGATTCAGTACCCCTCGAGACTAGATTAACAATTTTCGAATATACATATTCTATCAATCGCATTTCCAGGAGTGATGAAGCTTTAAAGAAATTCTTTTTTTATACTAAATATCGTGACTCTCGAGCGTCCAAATAATATCCATTATATTTCACCCATGCTTTACAGTTTCATTATTTTCATACTATATGATCTTTGAATATCATATGGCACATAGAAAAGACCTAATATAGCATGAATTATACGGATGTCGATATGCCAAACTGACGTATACTTTGCAGGTCATATCTCGCCTTTTGACGGTTACGGAGGCTCTAAACCAGCCATAATTTGAAAAACGAACGAGACCCATAGCGAGGTTTAGAGTCTTTTGAGAATTACGATCCACCGAGACTGCGACACCTAGATCACGCGTCTAACGTTCTTTTCGCCACATAACTGATCCTAAAACTTTATGTGAGTCCAATATCACCACGAGATGGATGGATGGATGGACCATCAGTAGAGATGGATACTTTAACTGCCAATAGCAGAATCTATGCGCACTGTTTTGGTGGATTTTCTCTTTAAGTAATCCGTTGCAGTATTTTATACAGCTTTGGCAGAGAGATATATTGAATCCGGTGTAGGACAATGTGCATTTACGGTCGGAAGGTTTTGACGTGGAATGATATTTAATATATTATTCGAAATAATTTTATTAAATTTATTAAAAAGATTCTGTAGTTATATCAGCATGTGACTACAATATTAATTAAAATTCATAATAAAACACAGGAGTAACACTATTCAATATACATATGTATATTATTATACATAGAATAAGATTGATTCGGGAGACAATTTTTCAAGCAAGCCAATAGTATTTGATGTAAACTTTGTAATTTAGGTATTTTTAAAATGTACGAACACTAGTTTTCTTCAACAAGTTCCAAATTAGATAGATGCAGATATTATTGATCTTCCGAAGATACCAAGAAACTTGAATATATTTAATAAAGCTCGAATAGAATAACTAACATCCTCCAAAATATTTATTCCTTTTGCATATACATTAGAAATCAAGATAAATGGTTTTCACCATTAGTAGAATAAGCCCACTGTCAGTAGAATAAGACAAGTTTCGATAATTCTACCACTAAAATTTATCCTTCAGAACTCTGCTAATCAGTCAGACAACCCCCCAAAAAACTAGACTATTCCTAGTGGCTTATCTACCACAATAGAATGCTTTGAGCCACGCTAACTACTAATCCCCGTTGCACAAGTTAAAATCAGAAGCCGCGTTCATAGAGTAAGAGGCGTCATCGAACCGAGTGAAGTACGCGATCCGAAATCGCTTCGAGTGGCTCCTTCCAGGATTGGTATCCTTTGCAGTGGATAGGCGGATAATTCCAGTTTAATATGAGGAGAAGGTGGAGGTGAAAGGGGAGGATAGAGAATCAAGGGTGAGAGATCGCTCATGCGTGGTACGCGCGCTCCCGTTCACGCTTGCATGTACGCCACCATAAGGATAGTCGTCCAGTGGAGAGACATCGATGACACTATACATATTGACAAGACACTCGAGACCGCCTGCGGGGTCCTCGTCCTCCGGTGATAACCCCGTCATCCACCTACTCCTCTTTCTCCTCTCGCAACCCTTTCTTCTCGATACCCCCACCTAAAGCGACCCTCGCACGGTCACTGATACTCTGTCGCTTGCCGCGAGTCACAGCCTACTGCCAGTATTTTCATTTTCTCTCGCCCTGCTAGCTGCCGTCTTCCTGACTGGATTTCCTGAACGACGTCACAATGATTTTGCTTTTTGATTCTTCTGACCAAGATAAAGCTGCGTTAATCTTTGACACACTTGTATCGTGTATCTCGGTTCAAAGATTCGTGATGATTATAACTTACATTTTTGAGGATAGAACTTAAATTTCCAATACTACTGGCACTTCAATTTCTATTAGCGCTTGAAATGGGTGGTAGGTAATAAGGGAGTTGGAAATTTGTTCCTTTATTGCTGCCTGAATCTTTCATCAAGCACCGTGTGCAGTTGGAATTTTGGAAGAATCTTAAGAATTTTGGGGGACAAAAACGGATAAATAAATCCAACATAATATGGAAAATATGAGGGTTGATGAAGCTACAGGCCCATGTTCAATATTTTGTAGAGATAGGATTTCATAATGAAAAGACGATGTTGGAAGTCTACTAAATTATTCATTTCCTTTACTATTATTGCAAATAGTTTATGAATCAGTAGTCAGAAATTTGATTATTATTTATTAATTACTTTACTCTAAAGAATAATTACATTTTATTGCACATTATGGGCCGTGAGATTTTTCCGAGGAATTAGTACATTGCTCTTCAATGGTTCTTCAGTCCATTTTTATTTAAGACCGGCGAGTGTTGCATACTATATTCATAAGTATCGGATCAGAGTGAACTGTTTGTATGGAAATCATTTACTGCCACGTGCCGAACACTAATGATGAAGATATCGCTGTTGTATTTGCTCCAAGGTAAAAGTATTCAATCTTGGCATATGTTCACATGGTGCGTGTCATTTAAAACCCTTGTCACTAACAGCCGTTAATAGTCGTCACCACTTCAGATCAAGAGCTTCGCGCATTGAATACACAGCTATTACGAACCCTACACCTCTACGAAATGTGATTAATGAGAACGATAAGGGATTATATCTCACTGAACTTTTTCTCCAATAACAATGAACCATAACTGCTTTATTCATGTGAGTAATTCTAGCTTTATATAAATCATTATTCCTTTAGTCAGTTATCAAATGCAAAATTTATATTGAAACACTGCATAACAATTATTTCCATCAATCTGATCAGTGCGATTTTTCAGTTGACCCTGTTCATTACAGAAAATTCGTACTTCATTAATTTTGAACTATATTCAATAGCATAATTAATCGTACCATATTCAACAGCATAATTAATTACCTATATACGGAAATTACAGTATAATCAGTGGTGTGAAATATCGATCAGGGCAGTTAAATAGATATCATAATTATCAACGATCTATTCGTGTTGAAATATCTACTATCTGTTTGGATAATTAAAAGTGAATTCTATACTAATTACATTATTATCAAAGTGATTTAAAAATTGGGTCTTGTTCATTCCATAATTATTTTTTACGCCAACTTTGAACGAATATTTTCCGTTTGATGATAGGAAATATTTATCATTGGAACTGGCAGCCGTCTCACGTAGAGATTCAGGGCAATCAAGCGCAGTGACTTGTCACGTCAGGGCAGGATGTGCCCATCGGGAGGCAGCGGTTGCAGTGGGTCCTGACGTGTTTGTCGACACGTAAGTAGTACGAGTATCGAGTGGAAATCGAACGAACTGCACGTGTATAACGACGAGTCGCGGAATTGGGAGTCGTCGGCCTCGCCGATAAACCGGGACACACAATGCCACACGTTTATTCGACAATGCCACTCGGCACAATGAGCGCCTCAGCGAACCACCACCCATAGGGGCCAACAGGGGGGGGGGGGGGGGGGGGCCTGATACGGTTCCATCCTGGTCCCATAGCCTCGAACAATGCCTACCTCTAAACAATACCGATATCTTTCTGCCTATTCGAAACCAATGATGAAATAGCAATTGTTCAACCATTCGAGAGCCGCCCCGCTACTTCGCGAAGAAGGGGTGAGAATGCGGCTACTGCTAACCGACGCATCCTCGGAGATCCTAATTTTTTTCGTTTTGAAAAAAGCTATTTTTTAGTTGAGACAGATTCAATTGATTAGAAAGATGTATAGTACTATTCAGATAGCGTAAATTGAATTGTGCAAATGTTCCAGTTTTAGCAATAGAAATGTAAGATGGACGAAAGATATGAGTTACGTGAAATGACTCTTATAAATAGTAGTATAATTTTTAGTAGAATATGTAATTTACAGTTTGGAAATTTATTATTTAGGAAAGCCATTATAAAAATTTAGATGAACGTCTGGAAACTTGAAACGATTTAGTCTACTGACCTTTTACTCATAAAAATTGTTTTAATTTGAGATTCTGCATATAAAGCAGACATTGAATTACTCTGTTTAGGTATCTGGTTTTGTATTTTTTTAACTATATTCACTTCTGTAATACAATTGCAGGCAGTTATAATAAATTCAGACCACTTTCTCTTAGAATCGGATTTAACCACTTTGCGTCACAATTATATTAACAGAGACTGCTTCCGAGGTATAATTAATTCCCTATATAATAAACAATCAATAAATATACTCAATAACAGATAATGTAATAAATAATTAATGTAACAGACAAACAAGGTATAAATACAATCGAAATACAAATTATATTCTTAACACTGTTAAACGAAGCCGCAAAGAAGAAAGTGCAGGGTAGGAAAATGAAAGAGAAAACGAGTGAATCCCCGCAAAGCTGTGAAAGCCCGACAAATAAGAAAAGATACAGAGACGCGGTCGGCAAGTAGCAAGAAAGAGCTCACCGAGCTGAAATATGAAGGCTACGCTATCAAGTCGAAGAAACTGGTAGCAGTAGAGGAAAAGGAAAAAGGGATGATACGATAGAAAAGAGAGCGAGAGACGGTTTCCTCATAAAGCAAAGCGCGGTGTCTAAAGACAGATCAAATATTTACTGGAACTCCTGACTGGCCAGAGTCTCTTAATAAGTTTTTTATTGCGGTCTGTTTACTACTGCTGAGCGCGATCTCATCTTTGCACCCGCTCGATCGAGTTTCCGCTAAACTGTTGGACCAATGAAATTCTGACGGTGGCAGTGTTTGTCGCGACGAAGGCGACGACATTTAATCACTTCACCAGTCAAGAAGCTATTTTCGATGCTCCTTGAATTCCTGTCTATTTCACAGGTTTCTAAGTAAATTTGATATTCTTATATAAATACGATTAGCAAATTTACTGTTGTTTTGTTTAAACAACTGTTAATGGTGTATTTTAGAAATTAGTATCATATGCGTTTAATTAAGAGATTTTTTCTAAGAACTCTTTAATGATATTCTCGTAATAATTTAAGTTGTTGAAATGATATATTTCATACGTGTGAATGTGTATTCTTCTTAAACATTCGTATTTTATAACAGAAAATCAACTTATTAGATTCGGCCGATGTACTTCGTGGAAGATTTATACTAATCTGTTACCACTACCTTGCGAAACACGCGTTTCTTCGTCGTGGGCATCTCAAGAGAGCGCGCTACTTTAAGCCGGGAATGTGGAATGACGTTGATTACCGTCAGAAGCATTCCTGGAATGCAAGCATCATTGAGCTCAGCCGCTTAGCCGATAGACTAAGCACCCGCCAGTTGGTTCTACCAGCTAAACTGAAAATTCAACCGCTTGTTTCCGCAATTCCAATGAATCCTTACATGAAATTCTTCTTTCATTTCGCTAGTTTCAAGAAATATGTCTCCTTTTGCTATAAATAATCTCCTTCAACGATTAATTAAACTTACGAATATAAAAAAATACTATTTCTTCGAATAACTCGATTACACTTTCTCGAGTTTATTTAAAAGACTAGTCAGCTTCCTGTGCAAAAACTTACACTTCAAACTTAACAAGTATATGAATATGTATGTACATAAAACGTTTCTTGAAATTCTACTCTTGAATAATAATTTCGCAATTAGACAATTTGAATAGTTCACAATTATAAATTTTTTCTACACGAGTATGTATCATTAATCATTTCTGTACTAATTTTCGACGATTACTTCTATTTCTAACTCATCGATATCTTAAAGAAATTAGTGATAAGTTTAAAGAGGAACTTAGTATTTAGAAAATTGTCAGTGAGATATTTCGACTTTGTATATCTTTCCCTGAAAATCATCTTTAAGAACATCTTCAAATTGAGTTTATCGACCCCAAAATGTCGAGTAAAATAATCCTTATACCGGATGAAACTAAAGAGGAGCACATTAGCTTGGTAACTTTAAAGAGATGCACGATCGGTTGGTCCGATCACTATCAAACGAGTCAGAGGAATCAGACGGTAGTTTCGCCAGTGATATTAGTCCGTCCATGAGAGACAGAACGAGGTGCAGAAAGCGGTGGCTCGAAGGAAAAGGGTGAAAAAGAAAAATACGAACGCGAAAAAAGGAATGCGAGAAAACGAGTGAAGGGAAAAGAGGTGGAGATAGAGATAGAGAGTGAGAGAGAATGAGCTGGAGCGAGTTGAGTCTTTGAACCAGGACTCTTGGTGGGTGCGGATGGCCTGGAGAGATTCGAGAGTGGGGTAAGGGAGACAGGTTGGGCCTTTGTAGCTCGCACATCTCGCTAATTAAATAAAAAAGTGCCCCTTTCTCCGTTTCCACGCGCGTTTCTGACTGCGTCCGTCGACAGCCGAGCGTCCTCTTGCTATTCTTCTGGGTGTTGGGCCGCGGGCTATCCGTCAGCCTCTCCTTGTGACTTCGTTCCCGAAGAAACGCCGCGCCACGCCGTGTGAATGCTTGGGAAACCGCTTGGGACTATCGTGTTTCGCGTCTACCATCGGATCGCTTTCAGACGTTCAAAGTGCTGTTTGGTTTTACTTTTAATTAAAATCCTCCGGTTTCCGCGACTTACTAATTTGGTGCTGAATTCGAAATACGCACGAGATCCAGTGATTTCGTGCATATATTTGCTAGTTAGAGGTACTTCGGTTTTCTCTGAAATCGACTTCATGCGGAGGAAGTGAAACGACTGTATTAATTGATAGTTGAAGTGTTCTGGAAAATTACTAGTTCAATCAATTGGAAAAAGAAGATGATAAATGTTGGTTCAGTCTTTAGAACATACTACATACATAAAAAAGAGTATATTATTTTTCCCATGATTGTTTTGTATAGAGTATAATCCTTGTGTACAGTGCCGATATGAATTTCTTTTATTTTAAAAAAGTAGTTCTCATAATAAGAATCTTACTTTCCCATTCCAAAAACCTAACGTTTCAAATATTTTGTTATTTTGTATCAATAGCAAGTACTCCGTAAATCAACAGAAAGATTGTCATTATCCTTCGTCGTAGACATACAAAAACAATACTCTCAAAAAAGAACCCTCCAAAGTACCTATTACATACGTCCACATCACCCCACAGAGTTACCAGAACGGCGAATGTGAGGGATCTTTTAAAAAATAAAAAAAATGCCAAAGAATTCTTTTTGGGGGTAGTCACCAGTATTTCCGGTACAATCACGCGTGGAGTGTAGTAGGCCTTTTCTGTTATATGGGAGACGAGAGCCGCTCATAGGAGAAAGAAAAGAAGAGTAGAAGCGTCGCCAAATCGACGTGTCTGGCAACTAGAATCGAGACTGCGACAGTTGGTTCGAGTGCTAGATTGGCCGTGATGACAATCGCTCGCAGGTATCATTGTTTCCGTTTCTGAAGGCAGCCTCGCCGCGGAAAAAGATGTATTATCGTAGCACGTCGCGAGCATATGAATATTCCCCCATCCCTCGAGTCCGTCGGCTCCAATCGCAGTCTGCCTTTGATCTCCAGCTAGATTGGCTCGACACCCTCTACCCGCGTGCTCCAGCACTCCAGCCAAAGGAGATTTCCTCGTGATACGAGGTGTCTGAAAAATCCCCTCTTACCGCACCCGCTTTTCCCCCTTCTTTCGATGAATTCAACGACCGAAAGTCTCCTCCTCCGTTTTCTGTCCGACGAACCGTGAAATTCAAGATACGCACCAACTGTTCCACTTTTCCGTCGAGTTTCGTGACCACATATAGTTGTAAGTGTCTGACTTAACGCTGAAATCATTAATCGACATCTACTTGCGAGGAACAGTGCAAATTGATTTATTTATCATTAGGATTGGATTGATTTACTTGAAGCGAATTTAAAGTAAAATTAGTATTTATAAATAAGAAGTTTATATGACAAATTCTGAACTGTATCTTAAATAGTAGTATAGTTGTAGCTGTATCTTATTATACTTCTTTCAATTAGTTCATTTTCTTCAATTCACATTTGTAATACATGTAATCCTGGTAATTCTAATTTTCCCATAAAATGCAGCATGTTTCTATGAGGACACTACGCTTCGTTCGATATATGCAAAACTGGTTCATTGAAGGGTGAGAAACTCGCTGATTTGTAATATGCTTACTCATGTAATTCTAGTAGCGTGACGCTGCTCTATTCGTTTAATAGATTCGTCGAGAGTTCATTCATAAAAAGCTTTGTAGATAACAGGTTCAACTTCAGATTAAAATAAAACGTCACGTCAGGAATTCATTTGCAGTATTTCTAAATTTTGAATTGGAAAAATACTCGGAATTGGCAATGTTGATATTAATATTGTATTGCACAATGTACAGAGTATATTGGGCTAGATTATAACAAATACCTATATAAGAAGTAGTGTTTTTTATTCCTCAGAGAAAATTCCAGCAAGAAGATTGCTGTTATAAACTCAACTATTTCACAATCTCTCCAGGAGTATGTTAGATTCGGCAGAATGCGCAATAAAGCTAGATGACCGGAAAGCGATGAAATGAAGGAATTTTTATGAGGTTAAAATCGAAAGGTTCACACGAGAATTTGAAACTTTACGACATTCATTCTCGATCTCTCCTTCATTTGTATACCTTCTATGTGTTCATCAAGACCAGCATCGCAAAAAGAGTAATAAATTTTCCAATTTCTTAAAAGATTCATCTTCGAAATACTGTTTTTATATGCACCGGGCCGTAAAACGAAGCCATTGGAAATTTATGGTATCGTATATCTGGGTTACAACGTATATGCAGAATTTTATGGGCTCTGTTTTTTAATCAGATACAAGTCTTCAGTTATGAGTATCTTCTAGAACTTACGTTTGTCTACAATTTGCTAATAGTTTATAAGTAATACATTATTCATTTTTCCTCTCGATCGACCCCAGCCCAACGATCACCAAGTTCAAAATTGAATCTTAACCTATGTAAAATATAGTGAAACAAAAATCGCGATAATGAAAGTGTATGGATGGAATTTAATATATTTTCAGGTTTCATGTTCTATATTAAATGTACATATTACATATACATGTACTTATATGTATATTTATCGTCCCTAAACTCAAATATCCGGATCGAATGAACTTGTGCTGTTAATCTACCCATTTCCTTCCATTTCCTGTTTGCGCCGATTAGAGTTGCCGAGCGTTATCTATTTGTATAAGACTAATATCCTTCGCCGTATGTTACAAGTTTGTATCCGCATCGTACTGAATCATCAAGACGCGTAATGAGTGTACGAAGTAACTGTTAAGAAAAAAGGAATTCCCAATTTCTTCAAATACATATACATTTTCTCGAACTTTTGTTTCGATATGTTATTATAACTATCGAGTTAAGAAAGAGATGAACCAATATCGACGAGTGACCTGAAGGATCATAAGTAATAGTAATCAGGTTACAGTTTTCTAGAGAAGTTCATATAGAATACAAGCATCAGATTCAACGGATAAATTCAAAACCTTGTCAGGCTTATCGGAGTTCGGTTCGACGTTTGCAGTTCCAATTTCATTGAACTAGTTCAGCTATGCAGAGGTTCTTTCATTCGTCAGCCTTACAGTATTGAAAAATTTTTCGTAATACCATTTTCCCTTGCCAATACTGTATCTTACATTTCTACAACTCTAATTCTACTTTCACATCTGCTATAGTACAAATGAGTAAAAAATATTCGAGAGATTCTTTCGAAATTGAATAATCTACCAACGATTATAAATTGTAGAATATCAAAACCTTAAAACCGAGGAATTGGAAAAAGTTGTAACATACTATTGAACTCTTAAATTTATAACAAAAAGAGATACAACCAGATTAGTTAAAGGTTCTTAACATTTAGTTTAAACAAACTAATAGAATTTAAACATCAGATGAAATCCAGAAGCAAGTTTGCAGAAAATTGTAGAAACAGCACGTAGCAGGAAGATCCATGGAATTATTCATCGAGGTATCCTAGCCACCGATCATTCCGATTGATAACGATTTGCTCGAGCGCAAAGGGTTAATTCGTTGTTCTCCAGTATCTATCGACGAACAGCAATAGTATCGAGCGACATGCGTACGTTCGATTCGATGGATGCTGGGAGCAGCAGTACTCGTAGTCCGATTGGAGAGTGAGTGGTGAGGAGAGGCGAAGAGAGAAGGGTTGAGGGAGTTGCGGATAGGACCAGGAGAGCGGACAGTTATATCAGAGCTTTCGAGGTATTGGGGCTTTAGGGATCAAGTCCGCTCGTCTGTTCATGGGCCCGTCAGGGCTGCGATGCTGTAAGCCGATTATGCTGCTGCTTCATCCCCTCTCACGTACTCCCGTTTACCAATACCATCCATCGAGCCAACTGGCTACCCCATTACGCTGCTTTACCGTTGTGGGAAGAATCATTCTGCCCGCTCGCTTATGTAACGCTTTTTGGGTAAATAATGAAGCGAGAATGTGTTGGCCGATCAGTTGGCTAAATAATGAAATTTATCGATAGTCCAGCTACTTCGATCGCAACATGAGATTTATTTTTTCCAGTTCCATGTGCCGGCTAGATCTCGATGGGTATTAGAAGGTAGTCCGATTGAATTTATGGGGAAAATGTTACTATGTAGCTTGGATCTGTATCAAGAGACAAGGATTTCTCTCGGACCAAGTACAAAAAAATAGACTTTTTATCTATTCTCGAGACAGAAAGTATGGGTTTTTGCAATATTCAAACTGCATAAACAAATTCAATTTCGAAATTTTATCCACCCTTTCTAAAAATCTATACTCAGACGATAAACTTTTTTATATCCTGTAAACTTTTTCGTATTTTGATATGAATTAATCGTTGGATTATTTATTAAATAGTGATTGATTGCTACTTTGTTAATCGAATATGTCCGAGAACATATTTCAATATAGTTTTCCGGGAGAAGGCTGTCGTGTTGAAAACTTGTTTTGGCCATAAAAGAGAATGTTGGCTTAAACAGGGTTAAACAGGTGTAAACATTTTTCCACGGATCTCTTATGTATGCTGACAGCTCGTGCTTTGAAATCTTTGTATGCATAGCCAGCTATTGTTCGCGGTTTTATACTTGCAAAGCAGCGTTGTGGCTTCGTCGTGAAAAATTCTGAACAGTAAATGAATGTGGTTAACTATTCCTTTGACATTATTCGAATTAAACCATAGTTTATATGATGACTATCGTATTATGACGCTAAAACATTCAATTATCATATTATACTAGAAATATATGCATATTTAAATTCATAAATTCACCACAATTTATGCGATACATACATTGTACAACATGTTAATTTAATAATTGAATAAAATGGGATCTCAGAATTTGTGTTAATTTTAATGTTTCTATTAATTATAATAGATTTCAAAATTGAATAAATCTGTACGGTGTAACGAAGAAAATATCGGTAATAGACACCATCAAAGAAGATTAAAGGTGGTTCATAAATCTTATTCAAAGTTTGTTACTAATTACTTAAGAGATCATATTACCATATTTAACATTTTAGAAACCATTTATGCTACTTTGGTGCGGGTACATGCATATGAAACGACTTGCGGTAACTTTTGCATTCTACCCGTCCATATAATATCTAACTGTTTGCGCATTACCGCACACACAGCGTTAGTAACTGTTTTAAAGTATTATCAAGTAAAAGTTGGCAACAGCTTCAGTACGCCGCGTGACAGCTTAAACTTTGAAGGAGTGGCTGTAAGTTGAATCACATTATGCCGCGTGAACTGTTTTAGCTTAATGAATCGTAGTATAAATTATTCATGTAGAGTCATTAATACACTGGCGAGAAGTAACAATGGTTATGAATTCATATTTGTATGCGTTAACGAAGTACTCCTAGCGTAAGAAATAATTGTTCTGTTTTCGCGCTCCAAAAACACAGCGTATGAATTTTAATCGGATCACTGCTCAGTATTTCTTTCCATTTTCTTAAGAGAAAAACCGGTACAGTGCACGTGGGAAACTGTAAGTATCGAAAAATAACTATTCGGTAACAAAAAGCATGTCAGGAACGAGTCGTAAATAAATTTTATGAAATATAAGATCACAACGAATAAATGTTTATTATTAAAATTTGTTGCTTCATCTAAATGATAAGAAATAGTAACTTGAGATAGAAACCCGAAAACTGGCTCGAATTTGAAAAGTGATATAAAGATTGTAGAAGAAATATTTTGAAAGAAACACCTTGTATATTAGATAGTGGTTGATTAAAAGAAATATATCAAATATTGGGTTACAAATAAAACTGAACTGCGTAAGTTTCAGAAAGCTATAATAGAGCTAACGAATAAGCCGAAAGAATCGGAATAACTTTTGCCCCTAAGAAAACCTCACAGCAAGTTCAATATAATACTTCGCGATCGTTCTTATTCGAATTTTCAACATTACGATTTTCAAAGAGTTCAGAACTAGGTTAAACTATTGGAAGTTTGAAACTTTACCACTCTGTCCCGAAGTTCGATTATGGAAGACCTTGAAAAGTTTCAGAACAAGAATTGCTTAGAGCTCTCTGTCTTTGTTCCAAACGTTAGCAAAGTACTAGAATATCTTCGTATCCACGATTATTCTACTTTCTACGATAAATTACAATGATTAATTTTTATATAAAATCGTGAGTGAGAAATGATTTTCATTACTTCTTTTTTCACTTTATTCAACTTCAATAAATTACCAAATTACTATCCAAAATAAGAAATTGCAATTTTATCTGATAACTTTGCGACTGACAATGTTCCGAAACTAAACACGAAGAAAAAAGGTCATTTTAAAAACCGTGAAGTTTTAGTAGCAAAAGTTACCCTGTACGTTACATTCTATGATGGACTGAAAAATTTTCGCGCGATAACGCGTAACACCGAATCCGTTGGAAGTGTGAGTGAAATATGCGGCACACAAAAGGCAAAGAAGTGATCGGTTGTTAGAGGGTGGTGATGGTGATAGTACTCGAAGCTAGGACAATTATTTCAAAGGCGTATAAAGCTGAGGACTGAGAGAAAGGTAGGTAGTGATAAAGAGAGAAGGGCTCGTTCGAGATATCGAGGTCACCGATAAATTCGTAGGGGAGAAAACAGGCAGTAGCCACTACATCCACACTACCACATTGCGCGTTAACGCGCGTGCGTGCGTGCACTCTGTTTTCAAAGCGCTTTTGAGAGGGTTCGAAAGCACCGGCGGACTCTTTTTGACCTGATTTCCGGCGCCACGCACCTCTATCCCCCTTTTTCGATTGAGCCGACACAGGAAACACACGCGTCACGATTCCATAGGACGTGGAACAATTTTATTGGCGGGTCAGACACCCTGTTGATTGATGAACTTGAGTGGACGTATTGAAAGAATAAAGCTCTCGTTGGGTTCGGTTCGCTTGAGGTAAATCGTAAATAGTGTCACTACATAACACGGATGTGGTACATGGGTTGCGATACAAGAAAAGGATGTAACATCTAATCACCCAATTGTAAACAACGAGTGAATCTCCCTAATTCTAATAAGCTTTTGAATTAATCTATCAATAATTGTTTCGAGACACACTTTGTCACATTTCAATATATGCTAAATGTTTATTGTTGACAGTGATTTCTTTGCAATTAATTAAATGCTGAAAACAAACGCAATCATTCTTTACTATTTAAGGAAAATATTTCGAGTTGTTTGTGAAAGAAAGTCGATTGGATATAACGTATAGGATTAAACGGAAGCAATAACAATAGTCGCGGATGACAAACAAGATGACATAGTAATAAACAATAAATTAAAAAGAACGAAAAAGAAGTGACAGGATTTCAATACCGCATCGTGTTCTCAATTCCGCGATAAATCCATCCTCGCTGGCAGCGGTTTCACCTTTTCCATGTCAGTGGTTTCGTGACAAAACCAAAAATGGGATCACATTGCAAGTGGAATCACTGTTTTGAAAACACTCTCCGCTGCATAACCACTACTCTCAAGGCACCAAGTGAATTGCTCTTGACCCAGTTTCTAGTACAGCATTATCGTCGCTCGACGAACGCTTGGGGAAATTCTATTTCATCTGGAGAACCTCACTTGTTTTATGGTTCACTCGTTATTTTATTATCAGCTGTCGATCCACGATATAAATTGCCTCCTGGTATTTTACTCTGGGGAACCACACGGTGAACGCTTCAGTTTTGTTGGATAAAAAGACGTTCTATTTGCTGTGCGAATTACATCAGGTGTGATGCTTCTTCAATTGGAGAGTTTTTTACGTGGGAAATTATTGGTTATTTCATTCTTCATAAGAAAAATATATCAGAAATGAAATATAAGAAGAATTATTAATAAAATCACTTAATTCCAATAAAACGCGTTTTGAATGTTATTAAAACTTACGTTTTTTTATGATGAATAGAAGAAGAAAATAGAGAGATGCAGCTTTAAAAGTTGATCCTTGTTTGAGAAAAAATTATTGAGCAGAAATTCAAAATTCAAATAGTGACGTAAAAGACAGTGAAAGATTGAATTAATAGATATATAACGAAAACAAAGAAATGTGACCTACGAAAGTTGTTTTTCTTTCAAAATACTTTTGACATACAACATTTCAATCTGACTAATTGATCTAGGAATTACGGAACTGCTTTTTCAAAATTTAATGCATCGAATATTGAAATACATTTTTTCTTGCTGCAACTGTTGATCGCTTAGAAGTCGTTTGAAAATTACAACTCAGTTGAACGGTAGCGTTAAACTCACAAGAGAGACGTAGCAGCGGCAAATAAACTTGATTTACGGTTCGACAGAAAGCCGGTTTCGCGTTTCTAAAGCGCTTTTGAGTTACAGGATAGCGCGTTTTAGGGCCGGCAGAGCTGTGTTCTTGACCCCTTTCGATCCCAGTGCCACGCTATCGTCCGTGGGGTGCACGACCTCATTTGTAGCTCACAGATACCTACGCGCCACAACTTTGCCTCGAAACACTTTATGGAAGTTATTTGGTACCGCGGTACCACTTCAGATCCTGGAGTACACGGATGCACGTGCAAACAAAACGCTCGGTACACCGAGACTGCCCTTTTCCAGCTCAAGTCAAGTGCACAGAATGGAAACACGTTAGGGTGCAAGCTTTGTTTCTTATCCTTTCTTTTAGTTAACGCTTTCTTCTTCTTGGGTTAATGTGCTCGCAACAAAAATCTGCGAATGACTTTGTTTTTCCCAAGATTCAAGAAGAACGAATTTGTACTTTGAGCTTTATATCGCGTTTACTGCGAAATAGATTCATTTTATTCGTTTGGTTAATAAGTCTTTCCAGTATATCCACGATATTATTTATTCGAGGAACATTGAATAGAGTATCGCTTCAGGTATGCCACTGAGTATTCAATACATCATTGATAGGTTTTTTCCAAAAGAAATTCATCCCACGTTTACAATACATTTAGTCGAACGAGAGTGTCAATAAAGTAAAATCGAACGATGCAATAAACTCCGCTGGTGGCAACATTCACGATTTTTTTTGTTAAATGTAATTGATGCAAACAAACGCAAATGGTGCGATTGTATTCAACGATTCGTATTTTGTGGCAGATTCAGTGATGGAAGAGATCGCAGGCGAGTTCAAAGGCTATTAGTTTGTGCTGCTTAACGAATTACAAACAACTAAAATTGTGAATAAAAAGAGACAACGCACCAATAGAAATTGGACGTAAAAGAATAGTAAAAGAAAACAGGTAACAAAGTAAATTATTCATTGCTTCTCTATGAACTGATATACAATATTTTAAAGTCATTGTAAACTTTTTGCCATCTTGTTTACAATATTCGTAGTGTTTTTGTCAACAAGAGGAATTTTCAAAAATACTTTTTTTCAAAACCAGGTGACAAGTAAGAAATTAGTATTCTAAATATATCCAATTAATTTTTCATGACAGACGTCATCATCTCCAATTGCACTTATAATAGTAAATTCCATTCTTTTTAAAAAATTGTAATGAACTATCTCAGAATATTGTGTATTTAAATTAAAAGGCGCGAATTGTATTAAATTTTGAACGACATAGTTTGTGAAGAATACTACACGCACTGTATTGAACCGGTTCGGTTCCATTGAAGCGCTTTGTAACAAAGTTCCAATATAACGACATTTGACATGGATCGCTTCGATTCTCGGTTAGTTTAAACCTCTTACAAATAGGCGTTTCAAGGGACCTACTGGGTGATGCTACACGGTAGAGGTAGAGGGTAATGGGGTTTTACAATCGAGTCCCAACAACTTCTGTAGTAGCGACGATACTGCTTTGTGTACACCGATAACACCGCCTGCAGTTGACACTGGTGCTCTCACCCTCCTTCTCTCTCTCTCTCTCTCTCTCCCTTTGGTATCATTGGCAATACCTTTTGTCAAAAATAACACATTCCAGCCGTTTGTTCAAGAGCTAGACGATAAAAATAGGAGGCTACTTCCATTTTGAATATTTAGTTTAATTTAACAAAAAAAACGCCTCGTGCTAAAAATTGTCCTAGGGCCCTTTTCCCGATTCACGAGACAGTAAATGCAGGTATAATTGTTACTAGTAATTATGACACTTTTAACGCATAGATCAATTTTGTTATTATTTGTGAACAATGATCGAATCATTAAACGTTAAAAAATTTCATTTAATGGCATGTTAAGAGACAATTATTATTATTTTGTAACTTGTATTGTCAGAAATTCACAGAATCATAGTAAAAGTAAATTACAAATCAATTATTAGAAACGTCACTACTTCGTGGTCGTAAAAATAGAATATTGGTTGTTGTCGAACAAAAGATAAATCACCAGTCCAAATTGTAGAAGAGCTAATAATCTAAACAATAAGGTTCATAGTTTTCACTTGAAACGTACTTGTCTCATAACTCGACAGTGGTGGTACGCAAAAAGGTTGATACAACAAACTAGACAAAGAAAAATAGTCGAAGGAGATGGTAGAAAAACAGAGTCGTGTTGTCCAGAATATCAGTGAAGAACGAAAAATGAAAAATGGAATATACGAGAGGAATGTTGATGTTTTTCTGACGAGAGGGTAGGTGCAGTGGCGGCAGAAGGGTGTTGCGGAATACAGGGGCGCCCGCGCGAGGGATCGCGAATCGGAAACGATTTGAAGCGGCGCTAGTTTCGAAAGTGCAATCAGACCGCTTTTTGACTTCGTTTCCAATTATCCGGGATGTGAGCGTTGAGTGCGCCGGAAGTGCACTTAAGCAGCATCGAAATCGGAAATTTTCACCTCGGTATATTGCACGTACGAGTGCCCCTTTCGCCGCAGGAAAAGTTTGATTTTTTCCGAAATGATTTTCCAGTCTAAGGCCACTTGGCTCTTTGCTTCGTCGATCTGTTGTTAAAAATGAATCGTGTTTGTACAATTTTTAAAGCAAGTAGAGTGCATTGCCATTGTATCATAATCATTGATGATTCGTAATTGATCTAACTTAATGGTAATTTCTTTATACTTTACTGAAATGTGTAATATACTTCGCTTCTAAATTTTATATTTTCTTTCCTTTTTATTAGAGAACTGTTCATCCAAAGAATAGACGGAAATTATTCACAGAAAACAAACGTTTATAACCAATAGACCTGTTTCATACTTGGCTAGAAATAGACTTGAAATATTATAGTTACATTCAATTTAATGTTATTGATTTACGTTACCCGATTCTTACTAATTTTGAGTTTTCTTGACGTATTGTTTTACGGGCGATTTTCGAGAAAAATGTATAAAATATAAAGTGCTCATGTACAGAAGGGTAAATCAGTTTCGTCAAAGAATCTTTCTACAAATCTAATTACATAATTCTGAACATACAATGTATATTAGAGTAAAAGCAAGAAATGATTTCAAAAGTGTATGTTGAATATAATTTTAATAGAGTTACACTTTTTGATCAAAAGTTCATAATAAACCTGTCGATCGTTTTATGACTGAAGTGCAGCATTCTGGTTTGCAATGTTCATGAATGTTGCAGTAATCGTAATTAGTATATCACACTGTCCATCGGTTCGTTAGTTAATCGGAATTAGCAGCTAGACTGTGAATAATTTCGTCGAATAATTATAATAATGGATTATGCGTCTCGTGCGCTCTATACAATTAGTCGATAAAGTTTCATCAAATTTCGACGTTATACGATGCCGATAACTCTACCGGAATTAGAGTAGTACAATTCAGCGAACAAAAGCATTGGCTGGGTGAATTTTGCACAATTGGAACAAGTAACATAGTTTGAACACATTTCACCTGCGTGAGTTATTTCAAAATCCAACTATTATTATACATATGATAAATAGGTATAAAATTAAAAAAATTACATTAGCAACTATCGCGCAGCTAATTTCGTTAAACTAAAAATAACTTGACTTTTGAAAGGTATTTAAATTTATACGTATCTAACTACACGTTGGCGTTTCTAGACAAGTTTTAGTTTTAAGAATTCGACAGCTACTCCGCCCTAATGAAAACCTAAGAATTCTATATAATATACATATGTATATTTCGCTTTTGCCTTTTAGGTAAACATGCTCTTTCAGTGATACCAATAATTGCCGTGAACTGAAACAACGACGGCAATACGTAGATCGAATTACACTCTATGTCACGGGACAGTCCTTTTTTTCCAATTAATTCTGTTTGCCCGCGGTGGAGGCCCGATTCACGTGAATAAAACGAGGAAAATAAAAAGTGAACTAATAGAACGCTTTTATCAATTCCTTCCATTATCCACTATTCAATGCTATTTATACGAGAGCGCCATTCGATTGGTCGTTCTCGTAAAACGAACTGTTAAGAAGCAAGCTGATCCTGAATTCGAAAATTTGTTCCTCGGCATTGGGGACTAGAAGCAGATCGCATATAGGGTGGTGTTAATTGGGTCTCTTGAATCTAACGAGGTCCGGGACAAATAGTGTTACTGGAAGGTGAATGGAATTCGCGAGTGTGCAAAAGCAACGTTACGGAATAGTGGAAGATCAATTGCGGGTTCTTGACCTCAATAACGTGGATAGCAAGATTGCGAAACAGATATATTTTATATATTCAGGGTGATTCGGTGAGAAATATAGGTTCTGATACCTGATTATTTAGTCACTTCGTTAAAAAATGTTTCGTACGAATGTAACTATATTTGGAAAGATTTGTCTGATAGATGTATTTTCGTTGTCTTATACTCTATACATTTATATTGTATAATATTTCAATTCCTTATTTTTCTTTACCAGTTCTTCATTAAATACCCTTTCAGAAACTGGACATTTATTAATAAATATGTGTGACATAAATATCCATACCAGGGTTCACTTCTACTCTTAACAATTACGTTAATCACAATTATTCTCTTCTTCATCTTTCAATCTCAGATGGTGTAGTATTCTATTTCTAATATTCGAATTGCTAATTTAGGCTTAATTTTGTTATTGTATAGAACCGTATTCAGCCCGCTCAAATCTAATATTTATCATATATTATTAACATTGATTAAAGCAAAACTTCCCACAAAAGTCGCAATAAAATTCACCATTCATTAACACATTTTTTAAAAATATAAGATCAATGATGAGATATTTGAACAAATAAATTCCATTTGCAAATTCTTGTGACCCTTAAATTCTGATTAATTAAACACAAATTCATCTACGAAACGTAGTGGAACTTCCGTGAATCGCATCCAGGTTTGTCTACGAAGTAAAGCCAAGTCCCTTGGGTGAAGGACAGAAGATTTTGTTGGCTTTGTCAATTGTGTTAGCCGGAGTAATAGCTTTTTACACGAAGACTGGCATCGAAGGTGTTCAATGAGTGTCACGACCTACGACCTCCAGTGGCGACAATCTACGATAATTCACTTCCCATTTAACGCAATTAAAGTGTACTTTGAGGTGTGCTGGGACGGGGAATTCACGGGAAACTTCGGTTTACCACTAAACTTGCTCTCCAGGCAATCGACACCGACTCACGAGGGGCATTGCATTCCGATTTCGGATCTCTTGTTTAACCCGGAATTAATTGTATATGATCTGACGTAATTAATGTGTATTTAATTCTCAAAATTAGTATTTTATTTAATCCAAATTTAAATAAGTATTAAACTTTCAAGATAAAAACTAGATGGAGTCTGGATGGAATCTCTCTAGTTACATTGTTTATTATAAATTATAACTAATGGTTCCATAATATGATTGAAATTGTATCAAATAAATAGAAAACAAAATAATATGTTTTTAACGAAATTTTACAGCAAGAGATTTTATTACAAAATCCAACAAAAACACTTTAAACACGCAGAGCACGTTCGAGAGCTTACAATTAGACGAGATGGATGAATTGAATTAAATCGAACAGAAAATATTGGAGCAGTTTGCAATAACAGAATACATATAGAAAAACAATTATTCATGATCATAAGTAGCAATCGTGGAAGTAGTCTCTAATATCGTGAAGGATTTGAAGCAGCAACTCCCCTACTGGCGGAAGCAGAAACACTCTGCGGTATTGAAGAATCTTTGATTTATCCCGAAGACTCCATTTCACAGTACACCACTCATATTTGTGCATTACAGTGAGCGCGACGCTTTTGATAGCGGCACGGTTGGAGCTTCGAACAGTGGAAATACACGCCAGCTTTGATATACAACTGCACCAACCTCTCTCACAATCTCTCTGCAATCGTACGCCCCTTCTTTTTCTCTGCGAACCTTGCTGAGGTCGCATTCGCCACCCTCACGGCCAATAATCGAATGTTATTACATTGCGAAGCACTGGAACTCTTTACTTCTTTCTTCCTTATCCTCCTGAACGTTTGCCATGGGGTGCTCCTCTTTGCTTTGCACAGACTTGTTTAGTTATGTGCGATGATGATACAGGGAAGAATGTATGGAGCGGGAAAAAGAGATGAATGTAGTCATTATTCAGCTTTATAACGTAGGGATAAAGAGTAAAGAGGTTTGGTATGTTGATTTTTAAATTAGCCATTGAGAAAGCAGGACCAATTGTAAAGTAATTCTAGAGTGAAAGTGAAATTATGATATAATATGATAAATATCGAATTTACTTTCGCATTGACGACTGATTTTAAACTTATTCTATTTATATTTATGCTAGTAATTCCACTGGAAGTGAACTAACAAGAAACGAAATATTAACTAAAAATTTGAAACAGACGTGGTTTATGATAGTTCAGAGTCATATACGTATGATTGACGGTTGTTATTTTTAGATACACTTACCGAAGGAACAAGTGGATGTACGATTAATAGTTAATTGAGTTTGTAAGTGGTGATCTACTTAAATAACCTTCGATGCTTCAGAATACTACCAAAAACAATTGTATTGTCATGAACAGTGCTGCTCAGAAATAACTCTGTCCTACTGGGGTACGTTTATTTTTATTAGAAATCAGAAGTAGCACATTCTCAAAACAGAAATACAATTTCGTGGCGTCATGCTACTTGCAATAATTTATGTGATAGTCTATAGTTGAAACAGGATTCTTTCTCTTGACTAACATGCGGAAATATCGATAAGTGAGTTTGTTACACGACAGTATAGTTAATAACAATGATTATCTAAATAGGTCCGCTATAATTCGAAGGATTTAGCGATTCGATCTGACCGATTAGCGAGTCTCTAAATGACCTTAAGCGAAGATAATTGAATTTAGTATTAACGGAGTGATATGCGATACAGGAAATAACTACGTGATGTGGTAGTGCAAATCGAATACCGAGTACAAATTTCGTTAAACTGATCAAGTTTCAGTAAATTCGCGTGAATCGTCCTAGTTTAATATTGTATCGCTGAAATTGTCGGTGAGTAACATCGTTATCGTATGATCTGTGACCTACTATTAAAAATAGACACTAAATTAAGACGAACGTATCAACCGTTGTTTTTACTCGTTTAATACCTTTAATGGTATACAACGAATCGATACAGTTGAAGTTCACAAATTGGCGATTGAATCGATCAATTGGATCCATTTTATCAAATTTATAATTAAATTAATATTCTGTCTGATAAATACTGCTCGACAAGGGCTCATAAACTAGCTAAAATGCACGTAGGCTTCTCAATTTATAACGTAATCAGGTTCGAAAAATCGAATGCCAGTAGGGTATCGAATGGTAGAAACAGCCAATACAGGAATGATACACGAGGCAATATAGAGGCAATGCATGCGCGGCCAACCTCCTTCACAGTGCAATAATCGCGACAATTATCAGGCATAAATCTGGGCTATGAGCTGCTGAATCGGTCACCCTAGAATCGATGACGAACTGTGTAGTTCTCTCTCAACAACCCTTGGCAACGGAATTGAACTTGTAAGGGAGTGGCAATGCTAACGGCAGGATGCTGTACGATTACCTTTGCACGTTCGGTGCTTCGAACGTTGGCATGAAAGCATTTATCGTTCTTCATGTTCGAATTGCAGATTTTTGCGGAAAAATAGCTAGACTATTAAACGACACCTTACGGAAAAGTAGAAAGAAATTTCAGGAACATATGCGAAAGATATTGTATAAAAAGTCTAGTGGTTTTATACTATCAAAATATATTTGTACAGAAGTATACTGATTTTAATTTATTTATTGTATTATAGTGAAATCTCTTATGATTGTCGTTTATTCTAAAATCTGGAAGAATTTCAACGTGTGAAAAAATCCGAAAAAGCAGGTGTAAATTTATTTGTCTATTTATTATTGCAGCAAATACAATTTTTCCAAATAATTTACTACTCGACACAAGAGTTAAAAATTGTTTTTTGTCGGATGCAGTTAAAACGATGTAGGAAATTGCTGAAATAATATAGAGTACGGTAAATAAATGGCATAGTTTCGACAAACAGCTATGAAATCTAAAGTCAACGAGAAATTCGTAACACTGGAACTACTACACACGCTTGAATAATTTCTGATCCTTGATAGCATTGGTGATGAACATGATCGTCAAACATGTATCTGGGTTATAGGACACTGAATCTGTCATCTCAGGCGATAATGTATTGCGTGCAGAAGCCCGATAGCCTTCTCCAGCGGATTATGTACCTATTAGCACTATTACTCCACGCTGTATCTATCCTGTACTTCGCACGCATCTCTGCCTTCGACAGTGTATGCTTCAAAATCACGTTGCTTTTGATCCTTCTTATTCCAATTGTTCGAGAAGGGTTCATTCATTTTCACTCTCTACCATATATTTCGTACTTTAACTACTGATTGTACAAAAGTGTTGAAACACGTAAATTAGACCGATAATCAGTTGTTGAAACAGTTTAAAAAAAACTGGGTAACGTAAAGCTAATAAATAGTTCCTAAAGTTGCACTAACTCGATGTTTATAATTTTAGAGAATAATGCAGGAAAATGTGTGAATTAAAGTCTTAAATGATGTCAGAATAAAATTCAGGACATATTGATCAGTTTAACAGAGAAAATGAGATACTGTAATTTAGGATGAGTTGGAATCTCTCGAAAAGAAATTATATAGTTGGCGTACTTCCGTATATATCTAACTGGCTGGCGAGGTCAGGAATGTGATCTTCCTAATTACTGCGGCTCTCTGAACGCGCGACACGAGCATCAACATTTGTGGGGACACGTTAGCAGAATATACGGGGCAACCGTGATGGATTGGACGCGAAAACGACGGGTGATGGATATAGCTCTGATGAAAACACGATTCGAACCATGAGAGACATCGTGAGTTTTGCGCTTCCAGGCAAAACTTGTCTCCGCTTTTCGATCTCGCATAGTTTTTTTGATAACGGTGTAATATATATTGTTTGTAGATAGGCCGCTTGTACGAGTGTAATATCTATGAGTCGCGCAGGACTTTGATTTAACCGGAATATTTTACTGTCGAAACTAAAGGATTCTCATATTTTCTATTAAAAGTGCAAAACACTATCGATTTCCAGAGTGTGGTTAATAAGAACAGGCATAAAATCATGAAACCATATTTGTAACATTTAAATTGTAAATTGTTAATGAAGATGTTAGGATTATATTTTCATAAATCTTTGATATCAATTTTCGTAGATAGAAAACACTTCCAGAACAGTAATTTACATTGAGTTACACTGCAGTTAGAATGAATACAAATATAGATGTTTAATTAAGTTAAACCAAATTAATATAAATGCTGCAATTCAATATGTGTTATATCTCATGATTATTACACAGTTTCAATATTCATCTTTTACAACAATTTCTCGTGTAGCTAGTATTTTATAGTACTACAGACCAATAATCTAATGTATTTTTTGTATCTGCTATACATATACTTCATTTCCACAGAGAAACTCAGAGACCAAGGATGAATAGCATTCATGCAGTCTGGGAAAGCACGTACAAAAGCAAAAGAACAATTGAAATGTTCCATCTATGATCAGAGCATTTACCCATAAACCTTTCATCGGAATGAAATTGTTATCTATAAAACAGTGTGTTTGAAAATCTACAATTTTGTACTCGGCATTCAGTTAACATTCACATTGCTACGAAGGTTTTTAAATTGTCATGAACAGCGATTGTTTAATATTACACGAGATTTTTTCTTCGAGACGAAAACTATGAGAACAGAGGAAATTTAACGTGAAATAACAAGCGATTGCTAGGAGCAGGGGTCGCGACGTCCACAACATCCAAATTGCCGCCGCTCGTTCCTAGTGGATTAGACGTGAAAACGACGGGTGACAGACTCGGTGCCTGACTCGAAACGCCCTTCCCAATTGGAATTTATACGTCTGCTTCGTTGCTTTGATGGATTGTGCTCTTGCTGCCAGCGGTTTCTAGCAATATTACAAGATAAAGTTCAATTAGTGCCATATGTTTTAATCCAGATTAATGATTACTATTACGGTAGCAGCTCTTTGGTATTGAATCATGAGAAGCGATATTAATTCATCAAATTGTGTATAAGCTCTCTTGACGTTCGTTTAATCTAGTTATTTACAACTGCCATTACCATACAGCGTTATTTTTCAAAACGTATAAACTACTGATAAATAATTAATCACTAAATTATTCCGATACCATACATTCGCATATTATTTATTAATGGCGGTTATATAGAGTGTGTGTTATATGAATAATTTGGAAACACTTTCAGAAATGTTTATACTAAATTTTTGATACTAAATTAGTATGTGGGTAGCAGTGCGAGACTAATAACTATCATTTTAGTGGTTTAGGTCGATCGATGAACCGACACACACTGAAAACAAGGAACAGTTAAGCCCTGTCTTGTTCAAATAGTTTTTTTTTTACCATTAGAGAGACACGTTGGCGAATACTAATCAACATTATAAGGCAAAATCAGGAAGTAATACACATTTTTCAGAAATGTTTTTTTCAAGTTCCATCTTTTGCAATCCTCTTTTCATGCACATTGCAATTCCTAGAACTCAGATCCTCTTTCGCGAAATTAATCTCGCCTTGACGAACGTTGCTAGCGGCAAAAAATCGAAATTGGAAATGCTAGGCTGTAGCGTCTAGCCGGTGCGGCGCATCCGTGTGTGCATTTTTCAGCGGATTATTCGATGAAAATTCATTTCCTGTCCCGGCGAAAAATGGAAATCCAACAAACTCGATCTATCGTTTTTCCGGCGCTTTTGAAGCCGGCTTTCTATCTGAGTGAGAGGAGGGATTCAATCCACGAAATGAAATAACAAAACGAGTGAAACGAGAAAAAGAGAGAAAAGGAGGGAGAAAGATACTAAGGGGTGGTTGTATAGCTGTAGGGACACGAAGGTACATAATAACAGGGAATCAAAATCAAATCTACCTGTCAGCGCATCATGCGTGAAATTAGTTTTTCCACGTGTTGCTTGGTAATCAAATAAATATTAATCTCTGTGCGTTGAGGAGGGATTAACTACTTCCAGTATTCACTGTTTATTCCGTTAATGTTTTTGTGTCTTTTTATCGCTGAGTAGATCACTCGCCAATAATTACAGATTTACCACTAAGGTTGATAAAAAATATATACTTATTATTATCAACGTAGGATATTATCAAATGTCAATCTAGTATGACGAAAATCTTATGGGTTTGCCAATAATAAAAGCAAGAAATTTACAACCCTTGGAGAGTCTACCACACCCAAAAACCTTTTGTCACAGCTTGCTGAATTCGTATTAGTTTCAGTTTACAGAATACCGAAAAATGACGGTAAACCCATCTAAGAAAATTAATTTAACATTATTAACTACAAACCCGGTACAGTTTCCATATATCTCCAAAATTAACAAAAATATTACTATTTAACGTTATAAGTAGCCCACCCTGTATATCTTTGTCATATTTGTATGTCCCGTTCTGCATTCGACATTATGTTAAACAGATTTGACATGAATTTGAATTAGCTATTCAACATTATCAGTCACGGTAATCTTGCTATCGCAACCCATATACATGTGTTTCCGCACATTCGGACAATAATCTTTTGTAAATTGGCAGAATTTCTTCTCTGTCGCGAGGTTCTTTGTGACTCTGGCAGCTTGTTTCTCTTTGTGTCAGGCTGTGCTGGCCGCAATTAAATTTCAATGCCGATAACACCGTTCCTGGCTGAATGCACTTTCATTACGCATCACTCTACCAGCGACGCAAGAGTGTTTCGCTTTGTAATTCGTATTCCGCCGCCAGCATTTGTCACTAATTGGCGAAATGTTTTGTTGCGATCGCCGGGAATGCGAACTAAATGCGGTATGCTTTGTGCCATAAGCACAACTCTGTTACAGTTCCAATCTACTGTTTGACGGGTTTCACAGTGAGTAAGACTGTGCTGACAGAAAGTTTAATTTTCAAAACTAATTAAGAGTATCTGCTTTTCGGGAAGATAGGTTGGTAATTGTACACGAAAATGATTTCTCTGACTTTAGTCACCTAGATTGAATTAAATCATAATTTAATGTGGTATGTATACGTGAATCTATTTCAATGCTACATTCACTGGAAAATCTATCTAGAACTTGATTTCAAAGAGCGTCATTATAGCACAAGAAATCTTAGAATGAATAATATACTGGGTCAGAAATAAGTCAAATTAAGAATCGATTAATGGGATAACAGCTGGAAGGCTTTGGGTAATGAAATTCATGGTGCCGCGTTGTTCGGACGTAGAAAATATTAACCACGTATATTAGCAACTTGGCAATCTGCCCCGTATGGTCACGCACCTGGCTAAAATCCCTCCACAAGCCCCCAATACCTGCAATAAAATTGATATTGGGAAAACCCAATCGATTAACACATCATATATGTTATTTATAGTGAAATTCCCTAACCATAATGGCAGTAATTTTTGCAAACCCAGAATATCCGTTTTATGAGAATTTTGTGAAATATTAATCGTTTTTATCGGTATTGAACAGTGGTAAGCTCAAAATCGTGATAGTCTGTTTGGTCAGATATTCTACTTATTCTCCTAATTTATTAATTATTTAACGATATTAACGCTGACGTTTTTAACATCGAATCGATGCAGGAGATTGCTTTCAATTTATTTCATATATCTATAGTACGTGCTATATTTACTGACACATATGCTGAAATTCTAGTATATTTAACTCGGTTATATCGTAATATACATTAGTATTATTGTATCGAAAAGCATATATAAAATTGTTAAATATTTTCATTGTCAAATATTACTAAACTTTCCCTTTCTCCAGTGATATCCCGAAGGATTAAACCGACAGGTAAACGCGAAACACCATCAATTCTCTGTCGATTCAACTGTCACGAATCCCTTTAAATGAAATTTTGTTGTAAAGATTTTACCAGTTACACAATTTGATTCCAGTTTGTTTAACCTGTATTTTGTACAGCATTTTAAACAGTTCTATGGAAACCATAGGTTTTTCTAAAATAACGCATCCAAGAGTTAATGTGAGATTGTCTAGGCTCTAGTTCTTCCATTAAATCACATTTGCCACCGCGATTAGACTGCCACTTGCAATCCACAGCATGGACGTGAGGGTACAAACAGTTCAGGGGACAGATAATCGACGAGTCTTCGGTCGAAAATGATAATGGGATTACACTCGCAGAACCGATGTGCATTGGCTCGTGTTACTAGGCGCTGTACAACCTCGTAAACTCAATGCTTCGATCGAGAAACGCAGTCACGTTTCGCTGTACATACCAGTTTCTCATGCTTTAGGGTTTCGTTTAAATTATGGCAAAGTAAGCATTGTCAACGAGTAGCTACTGCGGTGATAATACGCACCTAAACCCATTCTTATACTTTCTTCTGATTATAATATTGAAAAGAGTGTGATATGGAAATCCTGGTGGCAATGAACAAGTTTGTAAGAAGCAAAACTATGCTGGAATTCTAATACATTGGGTAGTTGGTTTTTTAATGGGCTTTGGACTTTTATTTGATTTACCTATCGGATTTAAAACTTTAAAATAAGTTCCAGAGAAGTTAAGTGTTCCAAAGAATTTAATAAGACAAATATTGTGGTCAAGTATTGTACGAATAGAAATGTATCCTGGTACGAACTATTTATGATAGCAAAATTTAAGGTTTGCAAAATAGAGGAAAATAATCATAAATAAAACAG
Organism: Trypoxylon attenuatum; assembly: GCA_963989405.1. Lineage (NCBI taxonomy): Eukaryota > Metazoa > Arthropoda > Insecta > Hymenoptera > Crabronidae > Trypoxylon > Trypoxylon attenuatum. The sequence continues at coordinate 14,533,487 of OZ022491.1, forward strand.
TGGCGACTATTCATTTTGCATATTTCAAATAAAAGAAGGAAAAGGAATTTCATAACTCATGTAAATTATCAAAGGCTAAAAATAAGTAGTTTTTAAACATAAAATAGCTCATAAAGCCCGGTTATTCGACATACAGTTTTTTGTGAGCGAGCAATTGTATTTACCTAATTAGCGACGACGTCGTAAGAGGTAAATTTATCAAAGGAAGTTTGAGCTATCTATTATATATCACACTTACATAGAGGATCGACGAGAATTAAAAATTTCAATTCATTAAACGATGTTCTTCTTAGTTCAGTTAAAAAGAAACAGTGATAAATGCTTAAATCCTTTTTAGCATTACTAATGAAGCATAGTATTGAACAGAGAACCGTAGAAATCTGCGAGTGCAGAAAGAAACGCTACAAAGCTGCATCATTAATTTACACAAAGCGTTAACCATAAAGCAACACCGACCATGTATAGGGATAAAGAAGATAAAATTTCATGGCCTTCCAGGTTTCGTATCGATTTCGACCACAATTAGTTTCGTTTTCCACGAAAACAAACACCAAAAGAAAAAGACCAGCAGTTCTCTGCCTCTATAGTCGAGCTACAGTGGTACATCAAAGAATTTCAAAAAATTTCATGTCAAAAATCATCTTTTTTCAACCGAACGACCATTGTAGAGCCTGTCCGAAACATAGCCCTGTGGGAATGATTACAAATTTCAGTGAGGAATTCGCAAACCGTATATTGAAAATAGCTTGCAAATTTTTGCACACAAATTTTTGTCCATTTGGTCAACTCAAAAGCTTGAAATGTTTTGTTACGGGCCGGCCGTGCGAGCCCGTTTTTCGCGTTTTTGGCACGAAAACCGAGTTCGGTTCCTACTCTAAAACTTTGTGTGAATCCAAAGAGGAGGGGTGTTGATCAGGATTCGAGATGATTAGACGTGGCGGTCGCTCAGTTACCCTTGAATAACCAAAGTATCACCAGACCCAATATCTCTGTTTAGGAATAGGAGAGCACATCACCAGCACGATGGTTGCACCGTTACCCTTAGATAACAGCAGTATCACCGAGACCGGTAATGCCATGGATTGGTTTTAGCAAAGCGTAGGCTCGCAAGGTCGCACAATTACCCTTGGGTAATCGCAGTAACAGGCCAACCTAGCAATGCTTATTAAGGAATATCTCGAGCGGCTAAGATATCCTAAATTTTGTGGGTTCTATTTCCCTTACTCTCTCAGTGTTGTATGATAGACAGGTGGTTAAAAAGGTGCAAAGAAACTCGTGATTTGGAATGAAAATAAGATCGCTATATTCTAGTAGTGATGTATAAAATGGGTCTTACAAAACGTGTTCAGTGTCAGCGTAGTTCTGTTACAATTACCTCGGTGTGTTTTCCTCGTCCGTTTGCGCACTGCATCTAACTCTGTTTACTATTACTTGCGTTTTATAATGATTTCGCGATTATGAATGCTCGAAAGTGACTGATGCACGATCTCGCCCAGAGTAACCCCGTACTCTAACGTCTCGATTTTGCTTCGAAGGTGACTAATGCACGATCTACTGCTATTCAGGCAGGGGCTCCGCCCTGCCCGGCGTTGGGTGGACTAAGTCGTCGAGATAGATTTTGAGCAGGTTTATATACCCAAAAATCTGCCTCAGGAGTGGGGACGATGCTATGGTTTTCCATAGCGCGGGAAAAGCGGGAAGGGATTCGGGATCGTCAGGTGAAAACTGACCTGGAACCAGCTTTTCACCTTGGGAGAGGTTGTGGAATGCGGGGGTGGTCGGCTCGAAGCGAGGCTCGGGCTCAAAAAACCTGTTTCTAGGCACGGAAAAGTGACTCTATGTGGAACGATTCCGGAGTATTCTAAAATATTGAAAGGAAAAATCGTCTGCGTAAAATGAGCACGTAACAGTTTGGACGCAACAAGAGAGCTACTTTTTCCAGTTGTCCTTTTATTTTTATTATACAGATCGCTTATATTATGTATACTAGTATATTTAATAAGAGTAATAAATTAAAGTCATAAATTAAAGGCTTGCCACATAGAATTTAAAGTTCATCGTCAGCTATCAGATTCAAATTAAATATACAATGTCTACTTATTATTAATTAATCGCTTCCAATTCTTCGAGTAAAACAAATTTGATTCAGATGATGTTAGGAAGACACCGCAAGCCCCATTAATGACCAACATTTCATTATGATTTAAACGTAACACGCAACACTAAATTACAGAAGAAACAAAAATACGGTCGTCAGAGTGAAAAACGTGTACGAGTGATGTGGAAAAAGAAAAGCAAGCAGATCACTTCGGCTAGAAATACAACCACTGGTGACAAAGATGCAACCGCGTGGAACTATCTAGCCTTTATCCGGGTAAAACTTGTCCGAGCGTCAGCCTAGCTAGTCCTAAAGAGATCGGGCTTGCTCTTCCACCCCTGCGAAAAAACGCCAGTGATCCAGAGTCGACGAACAAGCGTAAATGGAGCAAACGAAATCTGGGCTGAATGTGCGAGCACAGGCTCCGTTACCCTAAATACGCAACTATCACATTTTGTTAACTGTTATCCAAAAGTAACTATGACTTTAAATTAACGTTAAACGATAAATGTTATAGATTAATATCGTACAATTAAATATATGCTAAATATAGTATTCTCAACATGTCTTCCAGTCTCATAAGCAGCAATCTTTAAAAAAAATACGCCGAGAGAAGTGATTTTCATTTCAAAGTTTTCTAGCAAAAAGGCAGTCAAGTGAAGGCTGCGCAAAATTTAGTGACAATAGAATATTTTTACTCTGATTAAAGGATTTAAAAGAGCTCAGTGTAGGTTAAAATATTCTTTTTAAAGCACAAAACCATCGGAGCAGATATGACATTCCATTAAATGTTTCTATTTTGAATTGTTTTTAATAGTACTGAACTGTTTCACTTAAAATCCCTGTTTTTCCTATTATTTCTATTGTAATTGCGGTTAAATAATAACTTCCCTAAATCTAAATAATTTCCCGATGAATCTCCGTTATAAACATTTCAATATAAAGCAGTCACATCATTAGTAGAATTGCTACATGTATTCATAGTCTGCAGAATTCTCGTCCCACTTTAAAGAAAAATAAAAAATAAAAAAACATATGAAAAGATACTTAAGCACATATCGGAGTTCATGTCAACTCTGAATTTGACGCGCATCCTATCTTCATTTCCATGTTCCTTGACTATCAAAATAATATCTGAAGAGGGTTGGAGATTCAAAAAAACCAGGACACATCGGTGATCCACATCGGTTGAGAGATGCAGGTCCGTTCCGTGTGTACCTACACACTGGGTGAATGGATTGGGTGGTGGTAGGGGGTGGTGGGAGGCTCTTGGATGCAGGATCGGACGACGGCACGAGTAGAGTCACAAAGCGTTGATCGAGAGCTTGCTGGCTATCCGCGTGGATGTACGTCTATATACATATGTGCATATGTATATGTATGTGCATCTGTACACACATGGGAGAGAGGAAGAGAGCGCAAGTATCGTGATACTCTATCGGGTAGAAATCGATACAGGAACGGCCAGGGGATAGGTAGAACCGGACGAGCGCCTATGTCGCGTCCCTTCCTCTATTTTTCGCCAAGCGACTCTGGCCCTCGCAATACGGTGCCCGAATGCACAAATTTCATTTGGCCTCGATTACCCAACCCGTGTGGATGTGCAGGAGAAAGATGAAAGGCTAACATAAATTCATTTTGACGCGACTTGGTGTTAAGTGATGGAAACTGCTCCGGAAAAAATTCATTGGTTTTCTGTATTGGATCGCGCAATTACGATCTTGACGAACATCCTCTGATGATATTTGTATTTTTCTCTTTTTACATAGTATGCTAAATCGATGGGCAAGTAACACTGCTCTTCGTGGCAAGAGGAATTCGGATGAAATATGAAAAATAATGGACAGTGTGGGTATGAGACATTGATCGACTGTGCAGGTATCGGATTAAACTTCCATCCTTTTAGAAATAAACTCTTGTAAATCGAATTATGATTAAGTGCGTTTGATGAAATATAACAGTATTACATCGCTGTTTCAAAGATAATGGAAGAGAAAACAAATTAGAGGCTTAAAAGTATTAAACTGGTACTATTTGCTATATTTTACACAATGAACAAATAAACATACTTCTACGTGTACAACAGATTCGACTAAAATCGTTTCGGTAAATGTAATTTTCTTTGCTTTCTCAGAGTTTAAAATTAAATCTCTGGGAATTTTCCATTAGGAAAGGATACTTAAAGTTATGAAAGGATTAGATAAGTATAAAATTATGTTCCTGTTAATTATGTAGTCCGAAATTTCAATTTGCAACGTTGCTACATTTGTACTCCGTCTCACAGACAAGAAATGGTTAATATTTTATAAGGCGACATTTCTTAAGATAGCGTGTGATTGACAACGTTTTCAGGTAATTCGGCTTAATTGCTCGTTGATCAAATTAGCCTAACTTAACTGGTACTTGTTAACTCTATCGTTGGAACTGCCGCTAGTTAGCAGAAGTTATCTTAAGTTTGCGTAGACTTGAAGCGAGTCTATCTCTTCGAGACTCGGATCATGACATTCTAAATCTTTCCGACGAAATTTGTACTAGTATCACTTGACCCTCTTGCAGCAGGCTGACTTATCTCGTATATTACTACTGCAACTCCCAAATGCTGTTAAACGCCCGAAAATATTTCACTGTATTGTGTCACTAAATAATTTATTCTAGAGTGACTTTAAGCGTTACTATTCTCCATTTATTGGATTGTATAGATTCTCGTAAGTGTTAGATTTCTCTGCCTAACAGGATTTATAAGAATTCTTAAAAATTATACGAATTCCACTATCAGCATATTATACAGGTTTCCCAACTCAGAATCTAGTACTTTTGCAAAGCCTATTTCCAGGGGCCGGGTTCATTTTCGCTGCATTGAGATCTTGTTCACTCTCTTAAATTTTCCGCAATCACACTCAACTTCCGCTGCGGCCAAGAAGGTTTCGCACTAGGAAAAGAAGTAAGGGAAAGTTGCTGCATCTATCAAGCGCGGTAATAAAATCGAAAAAGTGCTGGCCTCGCACTCAACCGACGTCGAAAACCCAGTGGAAGCTGAGACCATTTTAGGTATAGCTAGGTTCGTTGTACACCACCAGCACAATTAGGTTATAATCTATTCGTCAGCATTTTCTGCGTCAATAACTTCTTGCCACATCATTGGTCCGAAGAGATTTAGCAAGAGCTGAGTTCTCAGCGAAGTGACAAAGTATCACCTCAGTCTGTCGGCAATACTTCCGCTAAATATTTGGCAGCTAACGATGGGAGAAAGTGGAGGGGAGCTTTGAAGTGGGTTTCAATGGCTAGTTGAAAATTAACTGCAACCGAAAATTACTACAAAAAAGTTAAAAGTGACACGTTTTTGGTTTCTTTTGATAAACGTCGATGATATCATATCGTTGGAAATAAGAAACTATTTATCTTCTACGGACAATGTATAATATATTGAAATTGTACGAATTCTATCATATTTAATTTCATTGAATAGATGTTCGTCAATGAAACTCTTTCCTATTGATTATTACGCTTGTTACCATTTACGGTTTGAACAATTCAATTCTTCATCAAAAGAACTTTCAAAGTTATCCCAGTTTCTTTTGCTGTCGAATTATGTATGTCACGGTTCTTTACCATAAGAAGACGATATTCTATTACCAGAAACTTTAGTAATATCTCTTTCTCGAATTTTATCCAAGAGGTGAGTCTACCTATTATTCTTTAAATTCTCCTAGAGCCATAGAATTCTTTTTCGCGATTGTTCTTAGCAAATGCAATGTTTCTCTGTTAAATATTTATGACTCGATAATAATTTGAGTAAGCATTCATGTAAAGATTCGAAAATGCCGCAGAATTGAAGAATTTATCAAATAGAACTCAATAGCCTGAAGGATAAAATAATATCTTTATTGCCTAAAATCACATATCCGCGATGCACATATTTCACAACAGCAATTTAAATTTGACATCACCTCACATAAACCCAGTATTGCGATTTTACCCTTTGCCCCTTATTCTGAGCCATTCATCAATCTTTCAATGCGGCGGTACTTCCCTAATGAATAATTTCCTGTACCTCGGAAGTACGTGAACCTCTGTAAAAAGCATATATATATATATTCGGAAACGATCGTTGCCTATTGGCAATTGTGCCAACCAGAAATCGATAGAATCGTCGAGAGCAGGTCCAATACTAGTAAACGACCCTTTTACATGAAGAATCTGCAGCTGTTTACACGAGCGATCACTGAGCTACTTTTTAGGAGACTAGACCGCTGATTGGATACTTCTTTTACGAAAGAGCCGACGCGGCTTCAGAATCAGAATCAATGTAATCGGATTCTGAATCGTTTCGAGCGAGCATCGGAGAAATTAAGAAACCTACTATACGCGGTTTGCTCGATCGAACGTATCGACTTGCACACGGTTTGTTCTCTAATTCAAAAATTGTGTTAGCTGATTCATTTGCTTTGAAAAATCAATATTTTTGTTATCAGTAAAATGTTAAAGTACTCGAGTGAAATTTGAAATGTCAATCTGACGTGTTGATTATTAGTAATAATGATTTTATGCCGGTACTCAAAGACTTCTTAATTCAAACTATGCAACCAGTTGAGTGATTAATTTATTGTACGTCGTTTCATCAATTTACCTGATTATTAATTCATTAATTGCACTGAGAGACCTGAATTTCGAGTTTCAATTAATATTCCTTTCCATTAGATAATTATTTACCCGGAACAGATTTAGTACGTCAACTATTTACTGATATGTCACTGTATTCCACATTTTTGTACTCACTGTCAGTATAAAATCTGGTTCACAAAACAACTCGCTTTACCGAGAAACCAAGGGTGGGTTCTTCGTTGATAAATAGAAATTCTTCTACGTATCAACGATTGTAACAATTTAAGGGTGCAAAATTTGATACATCGCGTTTGAGAAAACGTAGCATTATTTAAAAATGGACGACTGCCAAGGTATATTCGGTACAATGCACAATGAGAATCACTGGACTTTTCGGCAGGGAATGTTGGCAGAGTGCTCGTGATCGATTACTCGTCATTCGCGCACGATATCCTGAGAGTTCGAGGCCCACCACCCAATATACCACCCATCTCCCGCTGCCAAACCAAACCTACATACTTCTTCCTCGTTTTTTCACCCTGCATTCTGTCCTGCATTCTGCTTTTCTCTCCGTTCTTCCTGGTCCACGATTGCATCGACCATAGACTCTATACCTACGAAGCGATAGATAGACACTCCTAACACCGTCGCCGTCGTGCCAGGGAATTTTTTCTTTTTTGCTCTCGTGTCTGTCGATCTCGAGGCGTGAACTAGTCAGAAATGAAGGAAAGCAACGGGACGAACTCGAATTGTCTGCGATTCAAGAAAACTCAATATTTGAGAACCGATCTGGAGTCGATATCGTTCAAATGAAACCGCACCTTTTGCTCATCCGCCCAAAGGAAAGTTTTGACATATCTATCCTTTTGGACTGTCAATTCGATTATACGTGATATTAATATAATTATTACTACAAATTAAAAGTATCAATGATTTTATATCTACATCTATTTGCTCGCATGAACTTTTCAATGCAATTACGTTCCTGGTACAAAGATTTGAAATTATACATGTTTCTTACAATTTCTCCAAGATTTCTGATTATTAAAACAGTTTGATAATAGTTTTATATTTCTTTGTAATTGACCAGTTCTAATTGTGTTAATTATCGTGCACCTTCAACAGTAATCTGATTTTAATAAATAATTCCATTTGCTTCGGTTATTGCTATTATTAAGTGATATATCTGTAATATGAGTTATTTTAAGCGATGAAAACTCCTCGGCACAGAATTTCCTTTCGCCACATTCTTGAGGTGTGAATCAATAAGAAAAATCTCCCTTATTCTTCGGTGAGGAGGTCTGAAGTTTGGCTCCCGTGGGACGTTCATCTTTGCCAAATCAAACTCGTTCCCGTTTCGCCGCACTCTCGAATATTGAATTCTACTGCCTTCTTCCAATATTGCCACTACACGCGAATTTGCCTCAAGATCTTAGGAATGGCACTTATAAACCGACCTACTCCCTCTTCTGTGCAGTGCTCAAAATAATTAGAGGGTTGCACGTATATACACATTCATTGCTGCATCATTTAAATATTGTATATTATATACACATGTATATAAAGGCTTTAAAGTTAATATTATCCCAGATGTGATTACATCCTTAACTAATTCCCCTATTAGAATCCACATACGATATGCCTATTACAATTCTAAATATATGTCTCTTGAATATATTTAAAATATGCTTCGTGAACAATACTATTTATCTTAAAACATTATTCTTAACGATTCTTGTCTGAAGAGCCTTTACAAACGTACTTCATGTAATATCTCGAGGAATCTGTCTTAGGGTGGCCAACAGTTATTGTCAGGTAAGTGTTATCCGCTCTATATCTCAGTCATCAATATTAAACCCAGTGGTACAAAGAGCCCGCAAAGTATTCTGCACGTGTTCGCAAAGACTTGCGGCGAGATTGGAGATTGCCGCAGGTCTATTATCGCAGCGGCCTACGGATAATAAGCCTGGTTATCTTTCCGTCAATCTGTACATAGTAGTTTGGACCCCTTGGTGCCATGGTCGATGATACGAAACGGTGCATATACATTAGAGTGTAGCCAAACTCTTGAACATATGTACCACGAAGCTGGGATACTGTCAATATTCTTGATTCAAGATATTGTTCGTAGTTCAATAAAATATTCTTAAGAAGCATGTATTTTCTAACAATATCTCTTTCCATTATCACCCTATATGTAACTTTGCGCTGAATTCCATGTCAATTGATAGTAATAATGTTCTTTAAACATATATCATGTATTTAACTGATAAAAGTATTGCGATATCTGAAGATCTGAACTTAAATCATAGCTACATGTATTATATCTCAGAATTTGAAATACTTGTTCCTTATTTACATAGTTTCTGATTATTAGTAAAAAATTGTTTGATCCGTGAAATAAAACAAATTTCGGACGACTCGTCAGATTCAAGAGTAAATACACATATTGAAGTAAATGCAAATAGAATATTCGACAGTAAATCCGCTCGTCGAAGCGGAGTAGAATAAAAAGCAGAAGCGAAGAGTCGCGTTGGGTAGAGGGTTGCATTATGTTGTACGGAGGAGGGAAAGAAGGGAGAGAGGATCAAGGAGGTGTGGAAAGGGCATTTCCGGGCGGGTTAGTGTACACAAGTCCCCTTACAGGTTGCCCAGGGCATTGTTAAGGTAAGAGCCATGAGGGTAAGAGGCGATTCGAGGGTAACGGTCGAATGTGTGTCTGAAATGCGAGGGGAGGTAGGAAACTGCTCTGGCCCATGGAAGGACACCAGTCGCACCTCGATTGCTGCCAATTCACTATTGTCCTTGGCAGACGTCCATTTTTCCTTTTTAGCTGGGCCTTTGTCTGCCACCGTGCCGCGCGACCATTTTTCTCCTTGCTTTTCTCTGTTTCCTTGTCTCATCCGCACCAATGAAGAATTCATTTGAACCGGCGAATTTCGTCGAACGCTGCGACGCCTGACGAATCCTGGATGAGACAGCTTTCGATTGGCAAGACAGTTTGAGCCTGCGATAGTGCACTTTGTCTTTTTTCTCTTATCAAGACCTTACAGTCCTTCTCGTTCATAGGATTTTCATCCGCAGGATTTTGGTTTAAACAACGTTGCGATTTGTACTTAAACGGGAATAGGACAAAAATGTTGTATGATTTTTACTTTGAGTCACGGAAGAAGGTTCCTTCAACCACACTTGTTTAGGTTGCAGAAGAATTAATCTGATGTCAATATTATCTTTCGAAGTAAACGTGAAAAGAAGATGCGCGATTATCATTTTATAAAATTCAACAGAATTATTAGTATTCAGTAAAGTTAACAGTAGATAATTACTACAATTTAGCATCCGGAATATTTACAATTAGTGAAGTTATTATTGTTCTCTCAGGAACTTACTTAATATTTCGAAATAAACCACGACTAAAGTTGAAAAGAAAAAGTTACCCGAAGCATGACATGAAGTTTCTAAGAAGATGTCTCTTAGGGTACCAGAAGCTAAGATAACTTTTCTTCACGATTTTGGGAAGCTGTTTCAAAGTCTGAATCAAGTGGCTCGACGCGTGATACTCGCATGAAATTACCAAGTTGAGGGGGCAGCAAAGTAGCAATAAAGGCAATGAAGCATATAAGGTGCGGAGAAAAGTGGATGCAATCCAGCAGATCACTGAAAATAGAGCGATCCGAGGAAACCCAAGGTGCAGTAAATCTTCGAAGCTTGCGAAACTCTCGCAGAAAACTTTTCACTCCTAGCCGCAATAATTTCTATACAGGTAATCTTCTACCGATGGGGACGACGGGTGCTTCTGAAAAATTCATGCCCTGCTTCCTTCGAGGCCCCTCGTTCTTACACCCCCTCCCCTTTCTCGCGGGGATAAACTTCTTCCGGACAAGGTTATTGCAAAGTCGTTGAACTTTTCGCAGGTCCACGGCTCTTTGAAATCGTCATCGCTATTGTCAGCAGATGAATGCCGCGGCTTGCTTTTTTAACTCACATTAGTTCAGTGAGACAATTAGTTGTACTAATTACTTGTACTACGCGAAAGAAGTTCTTTCGTAATAAAGTAGCTGTATCATGATATGTTGTACACATGCCAAAATTACAACTGAATTAATATATTGATATAGTAACTGGTAGTTTCGATAGTTTTTAAATTGGAAGTCACTCCACCATGCAAATTTGAGGAGAAAAAATAAGTGCGAGGGATTTGTAACTCACCAATCAGGAACAGCAGTAACAAGGTCGGATCCATTCCCACAGCCGAAGGTCGCCAAATCGCAATCGATTCAGCGCATTCTCGAGACCTTCCTGTAAAAATTCAATATTTTTTATTAGAACCTAAGTAATTAGTTCATTTATGCATGATAAAATCAATGGACGAGTTATAGTTTGTTAACAGTACCAATGAATCAAGAAGAATAAAAGATCAACTTTGTTAGTTTGAGAATGTCTAAGAAATCGATATCGTTGAATTTTGTTCACTTCTAAATTACCAAAATTACCAAATAGAACTTTGTCGAAGCAGTAACCTCAAACAACTTTCATCATTGAGTTAATTGAATAATTATAGCAAAGTGGATGAGAGAACGCAACATAATGCTTATTACCGAGCTGCGTTTAACAGGTTTTATATCGTGGTACTAACGGGCAACAGAAGCTGCAGCGTGAAATCGGACCAAATTACAACCGTCACAGTACATTTGTTAACTATTGAATAATTATCATGACTCTGATTGCGTAGTCGATTCTTGGGTCGGCAGAGTGTGCGTTAAAAATTTAGAAGTCTAAAGCTCATATTTATAATTGCTGTTCGATAATAATTTCGAAACACGTTGACATTTATTGTTATTACACATCAAACTAATTTGAATATTCTGCAAATTACCAATGACATCTCTTGCAATATTCTTGTCCGATACGTTTAATATTGATATAATATGGATAAATATACATTACGCGTTGTGTCCAAATGAATTATAGTAATCTAGGAAAAGTTGTCATTGAAAATATTCCATCAGCACAAATGTTTGCAATGTTTTCAATACAAGTTATTTTCATTCTGCTAACAGTCTCCTAATGTTAAACCTAGAGTTTCAATCTCCTCTCATTCATATCGACAATTTTCTTCCGGTTAGTAGCAGACTACTAGCAGTTCACACTATTCATATTGTTTCATAACGAACAGATACCAGCACGTCAGGAGTATTCTTATCGGAAATGTGGCACAGTGTCATACCGCAAACGTTCATCACGTTGACGGATAATGTTAACTTGGCAATGCACATTGTAGGGCAAAATGCACTGACGTACGAATATGATGGACGACTGTTCACTCCTCTCTCGATAGACAGCTAACAATCAAGATTTGTATTCTGCCTCATATTAACGCTCCTCGTATAGATCACTTAATTATTGCTAATAAGTTTAGATAAACAACGAACTTATATTCAAATGAACAAATTCATGTGTATTCCGATAGATAATGTATATATGCATGGAAAATATTCATTTGTTTTCGTAAGTAGTATGAATGACGTAAGAATGACTGCAATCATTCCATTTTAAACGTTCAAGTATCAGCTTGTTCCAATACTAGAAATTTTAAAATAACGTGACATATTTTTTTAAAAAGTTAATTTCTCCCCTTCTTTAATATAAAGAGAATTTACTACGAAGGAAAAGCTCGAACTAGACGGAAATGTAACGGAACTGACATAACGGACGATGGAAAAAGCTGCACTCGCAAGTACACAAAGACAGTATCAACAGTCAAATGCACTTGAGAAATTAGAAAACGAGGTGTGTACACGAAAGAAAAGGACGCCGGATGAAAAATGTTTGAGCAGAGCTCATTATCGCTGCATTTTAGATATCTCTTAGAATGTCCGGACACCAAGCATAAGGTCTGTGCTGTCAAGTAGTGCCGACTCGCGTGTGTAAATATGCTATACTTCCGAAAAGAGTGCACATGGGAGTTTCCAGTAGAGGATAATGACTCAACGCAGTTCTTTAATCGAAAATATTACTAAAAGTAAGAAACTGAATAGTTTCCTACATCAGACAATGAACCAGTGAACAACTCGTGTGACAGTATCAGAAATATGATTTATGAATGTTATCAGACTAACATAAGTCACTCGTATACATATATCCAAGTTTATGCGTGAAATGAAATTCATGGAGTCTGAAAAATCTTTGCGAAAGAACGCGACCATAACAATATTCCATATTAATGAAACTCAGAGCATTCGAGCATCCATTCGTCGTCCACGTTCTCGCTTAAAAACGAAGAGTCGAGTGAAACACGAGAATCCCGGTATACCACCGAGAGGAATGCAGAAAAATATGCGTACTCGGCATATTTAATATTCTTGGGATCGCGACGTGAGGGCACTCCAATCGAATGAATTAAAAGTGCGGCGGTTTTCCGCCTGCGAACTCGAATTATTATGCCATGTATGTGGCAAGCTTGGGAGGGACGTTGAAATTTGTCAAGAGTTTCGCTTATGCATGCAATCTAGCCCACGAACAGAAAGAAACAGTCGCGCGATACGATCAGTGGAAAGAAAACGAGTTCCATTACGACGAACGAACAATCGCATTAATTAAGAGAAGCACTTGCTTGGAAGTCGAAAAGTCAAAGGGGCTGAATATGTCTAGACGACGATTTGGAGGTGTATCATAATATGTATAAGTGTGTAGGTGATAAATACTCTGCCAATCTATACACTATTTAAAAGATAAATTCTCGATGTTGAATATAGTGACTGGTTTATAAATTACTCAAACGTTTAAAAAACAGCGTGATCTCTTATTCAGTTTAAAAAAATGTTGCACTTTGACTATAGTATTTATTATAGATAGTAAATGACTATAATATCACATACTAGTATCATAGACTATGGTATAGTAGAAACACATTATTTTACAATTTAACATCTTATTATTACCTTAGATTTGTTACAAGTTGTGTTTTTAATTCACGACAGATTTAAGAGTAGTTCTAGAGTTCAATATTCACGATCAAATATTCGGTGTGCTTAATGTTATATCGTACTCAGTCATCTATTTCTTGACTCTTACGTCTCAATTTTTCAAGCGCCCCTGATCACGCGATCGCACGAATAAATCGATCACCGATAAGATTGATGATCTTGCGGTGAGGGGCATTCATTTATTTTTTGAGAAGTGACGCACCATTTTTCAGAACGTTTTCCATCAGTGCCGCTGCATTCATCTTAATAAGTCTTCTCATTGTGAAAAAGGAAGGCAAAGACTCCTGCTTCTAAGACTTTCGGTATACGTACACTGAATGAGCATGAAATGATAAAATCGAACTAAAAAGATTGCCTTGGGATCAGTCATTCCATCATTTCTGATTTATCGAGCATTTTTAATGCATAAAGAATATAATTTAAAACTTATTTGATAATATTTCTTCGATAGTGGATTATCAAGCATTCACTAGAAAGCTACCAGTAAACGGTCAACGAAGAAACAAGAAAACGTTAGGTTGATCGAAGACGAAAGTTCTCCAACTATCGAAGTATCCTCAAAATCCAACGAATATTGGAGGAGAAAGATTTCTATTGTAAACAATGCACGCAAAGAGAATCTCTCGATCTCTTGACAAAGAAGAAAGAAAGAATTCTTAAGAAGGATCACAGAGACAGCTGAAGCATTCCTATGGGATGAAGAAATAGGAATACTCAAACATGTTTCCTGGTTTTATTGAAGCTGGAGAAAACGTTTACATTTTATGACAGTATTGGTAGTACTCGTCGATCTGCGTAGTTCAAGACATATCTTCTAAATTGGAAAATCGTATTTTATTTGTAAATTTTATCGCTGGAGATCCCAGCTCAATTTTTATTTATATTAACCGTTCGTTACAAAAATAAAATTACTAGTATTTGTATTACAGATACTCGTGTTAATTTTTCCACCTACATTATTTAGTTATATAACTCTCTGTCGCAATCAACATTTCAATTTGATTGTTAATTGTAATCAACGTTATTGGTAGCTGGATTGGTATAGTGAAAATTAGGAACGTTATATATCATTATCATTGTATATGTTGTTGTCAAATAGTATACAATATTAAAGGAATTCGAAACAAATATACAAAAATATCATAAGAACACTAGAGTTTTTTATAAGTTACTAATTTCTTTTAAGCCAGTTGATTCCAACGTTACGTCATTCAGAATCTTTCTACTTGGTTAACTAGAAGGGATTAGTTTACATTCAAAGATATCTGGCTTTGCAAAATAGGTTTCTTATTTTCTTCTATACGTATGTATAATAGGATTTTTCCCTGTAAGAACCTTAAAGGACTATGCAAGTTTTGAGGGGATCCGGACGTATTATCCGTTCTGTATATCTGCAGTTTTTCTAGTGGGCTGCCCGGGTTAAAAATCCTTTAGAATTGGAAGAGAAAGAGAGAGAGACAGATGTGGAGAGGAAAAAAAAGAAACGGAAACACAGTTTCAGTCCTGGGATTATATAGCATTTATTCCTTGTATTATTCCGAATATTAAACCTCAAATTTAGTAAGATCATGTTGCTTACAAAGAACGAATATAAAATACCTTTTCTAATCCTTTTGTGAAAATAAACAGATCCGCAGGATTTGATTAAACAAAGCAAAAGTAGAAAAAACTCTAAAAGACATGTTATTCATGTTTTATAATAACGACGCAATATTATAGTACACTTTCGACAGAAGCCAAGTATGTATCACGAATAAGATGAGCGAAACTCTAAAAGAAGATCTAGCCAACATTGCAGAACCTCAGCTCATAGTATCGAAAGAAGCCAACGAAGCGGTAGACGGAAGAAAAAGAGACTAACAAGTAAAGGAAAATCGGTCGTACAGTAACCGAAGCAAGTATATCAACTAACAAAGAAAGGTAGATCCCTCTTCGTTGCTTCGGTGAGGAAGAAAGAATCGCACGGTAGGAGAGGACATTTGGTGTTGCCAGCATCTTGGTGTTAGTCGCAGTCCATGGAAGGTGCTGTACTACCAGCCGGAAGCGTGACGGCAGCCATTTTTCACCGCGCGGACGTCCGTTTCCGGTCGACGATCACCGCGAGATACAAATAAAAATGGCCGAGGAAATATGCGGCCGAGCAAAGAAGAGTGGTTGGAGGGGTTTGCTGGATGGAAAAAGGGACAACAACCTCGGGAGGACGAACCGGTGACCCGTCGTTCGTATCCTTCCTCCCCACCTAGAACCTTCTCTGCTACTACTGCCATCCACGATTTTTCCTGTTTTTATTTCGAAACCTGTATTTGTGTACCTAGAGGGAAGTTCTTTCGGACGCAGAATTCTTTCTCATTCTCTCTGGTGTTTTGATGGATTCGTGGAGGAGTACGTCGCGCCGGAAGATTTCAACTACCCTGACAATGAGTTTAATTGGATTTTCGTTATATTCTATCGAATAACTTTGTGAGAGCTGTATTTGTGTCGCGGTAATTTCAAGCGTATACCTTTTCCACGGGCAAAGTTTTTTCGAATACACTGAATAAAATATAATCGAAACTCTTTTTTAAAAACTATTGGAACCATTATTATTGGAGAATTAGGAAAGGAATGAATAATTGATATGGAAGATAGAATAGTATGATACTAATAGTAATAGTAATAGTAACTATTAGTAACTAATAGTAACTAATAGTAATTACTTATCATTACAATTTTTAACAATATCCTGGGTTTTGAGTCCAATGAGAAAATAATTTCACGAACAGAGTTTAGATTTTTCTAAGCAGAATTATATGCAGACTTGTATTACACACATGTGTATAATGTAAAAGCTTACAATTACAAAGTTAGTTCTTGTGACGAATAAAGCATTTGATTATTCTCCACAAAAGAATCTTTGTTCCATCATCGTCTAACTGAACACGCACAAAGCAATGGATCCCGATTCTCCTACTGTGTTACATTTTATATTTTATTACATATCGCCATTAACACACCGCAATTTTGTTGCCGGCAAAATGAAATCTTCAAAAGAGTGTCAAGCGAATTAACAAGAGCCAGCGCGATGACTAAATTTATTAGCCGAGATTTATCGCGCATGATAATTTTCACGGAGAAATACGAGCTGTATGCACGCTACCATGAGAATTATGAGGCTCGTAATACATTTATGTGTCGCGTACACTCGATAAAAATATCATTACATATTTCGTTGGCGAAACGAGATGCATCTCTGACAAAGTATTAGTCATTTCGAGTGGTGATGGTTTTCACTGCAAATTGAATACTATTAACTCAGAATTTTTATATAATTCAAAATTAGATTCGAACTGACTAATTGTATTGATCCAACAATTTTGATAGTTCAAATAACAGTGGACATTCGTAGCTTACCGTCTCGCGATGCCACTGTTCTTCATCAAACTTTCACAAAGATCTATGCACCGGAAAACGTGACACAGTAGAAGCGAGACGGAAAATGTAACGACAAAGGAGATCACGTAGGGTAGTAACATTCAATAAAAGACCTCTTTACTCATGGTCAACTCGGAAAGGATCAGATGGAGTAACACCTCGAGTAAATTTTCAATGCGTATTTCGAGTAAGTCACCGTTCTTTTACCATTGCGATCGTACATAAAAGTCTGCCGTATGGAAAGAACTGTGCTCGCTTTGTTCCGGAATATGATTTTCCTGATATTTTTCTCTCTTTTCTCGTTTATAAGGTTTCTCTTCAACAGAGTACACAGAAATGTCGACATATAAATCTAATCTCTTTGTGCCAACTATTCCTAGATCTCGTTTCACTTTTAATCCTGCAAGATGAATCAGCCTGTTTTCTATTAGAATATAAAGTGCTTTCGCTTGCAAAAAAAGCATATCTCTTAAAGTCAATAGTAATTTGAATTTTCACAGAACACTCGAATTACATTTGACATGTTTAGCGTCCCAATAATTTTTCTTTGTTTAATTCATATATTCGAAACTTCTGTAATAATTAAAAAAATTGTGATCAGTTAATTATTAATTAGTGATGCACGTAGAAACTTTATATTCGGAATTGTTGTTATATTCAGTTCTTGTATTATATTTTTCTACACCATTCTACAGTAAATGGAGAATACAAGAGCAAAACACTATTATTTCAGCATCTCCACAGACATAAACAAGCCCGCGAATACTGGCTGGAATAATAAAAAAAATTACCCCATTTGGGCTGTAATTTCCGCTGGTTTCACAAAATGCCGCGGAAGAAATAAAGCCGAGAAAGGTATGCGCGCGCCGTGTCTCGAATGTACGTGCTTTCATCGAGAAAAAAAAAAGGTGGAACAACACCGACCTCGTTATTATCGATTGCGCGCAAACATTATTTTTCGGCAAACAAATGCAGAAAAATTGAGAGATTCGATTCAGCATGCGGCCCCGAGGATTAATCAATACACGAGGTCAGTGTGCGGAAACCTTGTTGACCCGGTGTCGCATTTAATTCAACGAAACTGCGTCAACACTTCATTAATTTCCAGTGCGAAAATTGGTTGACTTAAGAACCTTAATAGATTTATAATAATTACTAACGTGTCGCAATGTCAAAAGTCATTTCGTTTTCAATTAATCTAAACTTGTGTCATACATCAATTCTTCCTGATTGATCGTTAGATAAATTATAAGTTATAAAATAAGTTTTGCATGTGACTAAAACCTCTTAAATTGCATATGATTAGTTAAATTGCACTATTAGTGAACGTGTAAATACATTTTTAATTTCCTTATGTCATAATCTGATAATGAGTTCATATTTATATCCATGCATCATATCCGCTAAAAGTATTCCGAAGAACAGCTCATTCCAATGAGCAGTATTCACTCGAGAAAAACTCTTCGTAAAGTGCTGTTACAGTTACCGGAAGAAGAATTGAAGATTCCGCTGCGTAAAAATCCCTCAAACGGAAAAGTTGTTCTTCTGTCTCGGATGTGCAACACTCAGGACGATATTATATCGTGAGGCACGCGTACGCTTTGGATAGAGAAAGATGTAAGCGAAAGATATTCCTGTTCGATTTCAGAGGGTGAAAAAGCCCTGTCAAGCTGAGCTTCGTTCACGTTTGATGCTTTTACGCGCATCACCGCTGACTCGACTGCTCTCAAAGCTCTTTGCTCGCAAAAGAACGGCCGCACGCGCGCTCATCTTCCTCGCGAGTCGCATCATCGCTCGTGGATTTGCCCGTTAGACTGATGATCACTTCTTCCTGGTGACGTCTCTCAGCCCTTGCGTGCTTCAAACACGAATCATCGGTTTCCCGTCGAACCAACTACCAGTTTCCAACGAGTAACTCACGGTTTTTTAAACAATACATCGTGTATCACATAGTATCAATTAATTACGTTGAATTTCTTTCTCAAATTAGAAACCTC
The DNA here is from genome assembly GCA_963989405.1 of Trypoxylon attenuatum. Classification (NCBI taxonomy): domain Eukaryota; kingdom Metazoa; phylum Arthropoda; class Insecta; order Hymenoptera; family Crabronidae; genus Trypoxylon; species Trypoxylon attenuatum. The sequence goes on from OZ022491.1 coordinate 14,552,581, forward strand.
GTATAATGTATGCATTTTTGTTTTTGCATCTAAACATGAATAAAGGTTTAATCCACCCAGGAACGCGAATAAAAAATTTAAAGTTCCCTGCAGTTTCAAGAGCATAATATAAAAAATCAACTTAAAAAGTAAATCGTTTCAAAATGGTTATTATTCAAAAATGAATATTTATTGCGTATGTTCCGAAAGTCAAAATTGTACTGAAATAATGAATGCAAGAAGTGAATTTGCTTTGCAAATACAAGACAACCTTTTCGTCAACTTTAATTATTCCATATTAATACTGTATAATTACAAACTCTTTACCAAACACGAATCTATTTAAACTTATATTGAAATCCTCTACAGTAATACTTACATGACTCAAAAGTCGTTACAGTAAAAGTTTTCTTTCATGAAAAATGAAGAAATATTGAATAATTCAGATCGATTGATAAAAAATCGACTTTGCTGGAAAAGCAACGAACGAGGATCTTATTAATAAACGTGAGATCGCGAAAGTACTTTCAAATAGATTGTATATCCCGTCTCGTAGCTTGGTAAGGATACACCTAAATCAGTTATCCCTGCGCCTCGAGGTGCACCTGTTGAATATCAAAGAAATTTTAACATCCTGCTCCTGGAGAAATTCGCGACAGCCACAAGCTCGCACGGTGCGACGGTGCGGTGTCCTGAATCATGAAACAGAACGATCGCGCAATGGAGCTCTTTGAGTTGGCTTCGTCTTGCGTGAGTGGAGAAACGAAAGGGCGTGATCCTGTGAAAAGCGTGTACTCTCGGGAATTGTACAATACACACGTGAAAGTTTTTTTTTTTTTCACATAAACATGGATAGCAGTACCTGTTTGTTTTATGTCGAGGATTTTTTATTTTGTAATCAGGAAACCTGTATCATTTGCAGTGGTGACAAAAGGCGTGCATGTAGAGATTATTCCGCAGGATTTCTTTTAGATTTACTAGCAGAGCAGCCAAAAAAGGTAACGGTGATGTTTGAGAGCAAGTAAATAAATTGTTAGATTAAACTAGTGAAATCATGCGTGTTTAAAAACTCGTATGTTCAATACGTGAATTTTGATACATTCGTCGTAAATGTTCACTCTACATGGATGAAATAACACTGTCAAGTCGGAAGAAATATAAAAGGACAACTATACAATTTAGTGGAATTAAATTAGTATAACTATTTTATTTAATTCCCTTTAAAGAATTAACAGTTTGATTAATAAATTATATATTATTCAGCATACGACACTATTTTTACCTATGTACAATACATATGTGATTCGTCCAAAAGTTAAAGGAATCGATTTTCTACGTCAGTCAATAAATATGCATGTGGAATACAGAATACAATACTTTGAACGTTCGTATCCTTTTCACAATGTTTCAGGGCAAAATAATATGTAAAAGAAAGATCTACGTGAGCATCTATCAATATCTATCTGTCAGTTGTTCCGTTTTTCCCAATACGGCACAAAGATTAAGGTGCCGAGCGCTCAGAGAGAACGTGCTTCACGTTCAGTGCCAATAAATAATAGTCTAGCCGCTCTGCTATCTCGAGCAGGGAGTTATTCCAGCTGGTTTATATGTATTTTTTTATAACACTTAATACTCCAACGGTTCTCGTCGAAAGCGTTTCATAATTCTGGCAAAGCGGATCAAACTTTCAGTGGCACAGCAAAATAAATTCTGCCAACGAAAGTAGCACAGAAAAAATATTATAAGCATCAAAAAGGAGTAGTACAGCGCAGTTTTTAGAAATTCGTGGATTATTTTACAGGCAATTTTCTTATTGAGCAGCGATGAATTTTGGATTAACCAAAATTAATAATATTTGCTATGATTATAAATTGTTGGGTAACAAACAACAATTTACGAGTTCTATAGAATATTGTGGTGAATTGAGGCATATTCAATAGCTTTTGTTGCCTTTTATACAGTAAATATTCATTCTTACAGAAACGCCAATTTCTTACATTACACTAGATGCATTTAGCAGAAAAATCCGTATATAATTATAATGCACAAGTATTCATCTATAGTCATTTCAGATTATCTCGTAAAGTCAAGTATCCGAGAAAATATCTCATCATTTCGTTATCCATCAAATACTTGTTATTTTTAACCAACGTATCACTCATTCAAGTTTAATAGAGGAATGTAAAACTGAGTTTCAGGAATATGAAGACAGAAAACGAGAATGGAGTCACCAGCCATTAAATTTCATTGCACACACATATCACGGAGAATAAGAGACTAGAGTTCTTCATCGTTCTGGCCACTCACTAACTATGCGCAAGTGTACCTCCGCAGGAGAACGGAGCTTGGTTAAACGAGCGAGGCTTATTTAAATTCTGCGCTTCTCTTTATCAACGGAACGATTACCACAGGCACTCACGCTTTTTTTCTCCCGGTACATCTTCATTCTTGAGCAGTCTGAATTCGGGGAAAAATCTGCGGTATTATAGGGGGAAAGTCACCCTACAAACCTGGCTTTGAACCAATGATTATGTAGCATAGTGCCACGAGTTGGGGATCTCAAAAAAATTGTTATGAACTCTATTGCGAAGATTCGAAATTCTCGACAATATGCAGACTGTACAGGAATTGATTTTCTAATTAATTACAATCAGATACATATATATACACGTGTGTACATACAACAAAGTATTAGTATGGTACTGAAATATAATAATAATAAGAGCTGTAGAAGCTGCTGTAAAATATCTTTATTTCTTTTCGCCCTTTGAACGTCATCGATAGTTACAGGTTTTATGAATTAGCTACTTCGAATGGTAATTTAAAAAATTACTGTTACTAATTACCAATTCTTGAATATTATGCATTTTAAACCTATGGAATAAATATTAAGAATTATTAAGAATTATCTATAAATTTCACTGCAGTTGTTCATATAGAAAATACGAAATATTTAACGTATGAACAAAAAACGTCAAGGGTATCTCAGCAGCAGGTTTATACAAGGAAGAGAAAATTTCGACGCGTTAAATGTCGTTTTTTAAGAAACGAGAGCTAGAAGGCTCCTACGATTAAAAGAATGGTCGGCGTTTTCTCTGGAATAAAGAGAAGGACACGTAAGGGCACTTCTTTCGGCAAAGTGCGACCATTCTAGTCGTTAGACTCACGTTTCTGGTTCGAAAAACCTGGAGGATATACCTTGCCTCCAGTTTTGCTGGAAGGAATTAATGCGTGTAACCTACGTGGGAAACGTACCGAGAAATCTCTCTTGTGTTTTGTTTCAGTTTACTATCGGAAAGTATGTACGAGGAACCGTTGAGCTCATTATGTTCTTATGCTGCGATAAAACTTAATACGCTCGAAGCGGACGCCACGAAACCACCGTTAATAAAAATGCCAGAAATAAAGACTACAGATTGAAGTTCAGAAATTCCGAGGTACGAACCGTATTGTTGCGCGTTAAATATTATAGCGAAATACCTGAACTGTTTGATCATGTATTTAGAAAAAATTCGAAAGGTTGAAGAAGATACAACAATCTTGTATAACAGATTCTAACGTTACTTTATCTTCAACTCTTTAACTATTTATGATATATTACTTAATATTGAAATTGTGTGATTTATTATGATAGAAGATGTTTGAAAAAAAACTAGTGAAAATAATTATAGTAATCAATTAGAATCGAATAATTAATTCCGATACAATACTTTTTCTTACGAGATCTCTCACTCGAATGTATTATATAACCAATTCTACGTATAAATTCACTTTACCAGGAGTCACATTGTGAGTTGAAAGAATTCGATAGGACTGCTGCCTCTCCACAAAATTCCATTAACGGACAGTGCCTTAAAAGACACGCGTGACACGTTTGGCACGAGAGAAATTCACTGTCAAAGAAGAATCCAATTTCTGCCAATACGTGACTGCAGTCGGAGTATCAGAAAACAGGGGGTTGACGACAGTCAAACGCTAAAGCGTTTGCAGCGAGGGTAAAGGCAGGATCCGATAACGGGAGAGGGACTCTTGAAAAGAGGTCCTGGAAACTGGAAGATCTCGTTAAACTGGCCGAAGCCGTGTACCGTTCTACTCTCGAACCGTGTCGTGGTATACAACGCCGTCCGCTAAATCGAATAGCTCCAACAAAAAAAATCGAATTCGCATTAAAGGTGCCTCTAGAATCAATTTGGATAATTTATCATATCACGTTCGAGAGGAATCCGCCAATTAGATTCACAGGCAAATGAAATAGTGCTCGTTAAGTATAATTACGACATGTTTTAATTTTTTTGTCAGTCATATCTTTGCAAAAGATTCTTGAGTATACTTTTAATTTTTTAGAACATACTGACATTGATATTTTTTCGTGAAATAACAAGTTTCAGTTCTCAATTCGAAAACTGACAAATGGATTTAGATCAGCCAGTACAAACTCAACCGCAATTCAATGCACGTTGTAACAAACTACCCAGAAAATTGTGACTTATCCTTGTAGAACGAAAAGACATAAACCAACCGTCGGCAGGATAAATTCCCGGGGCAGCGCTTAGAAAAGAAAAAGGGTGAAAAGTGAGGCTTGTCTTCGTAAACTATTACTTTTGTGTACGACCACCCTTTATTACATCCGACGTATAAAAAATCGCTGAAAATTTCGCGTTGGGTCTTTCGTTTCCCGTGACGTTGTCGACATCTTACGTGTATTGTATATAGATATAACAAAGTGAAAAAGATTTTTCTGAAACAATAAATGAGTTGAGATTTTCAAAACTGATATAAGGATTATATAATTTCAATCATTTAGTGAAATTAGGAAGCAACGAAGAATTTATCCTCTTATTTTTGTTGGTAAAGCCAAACTTGCATTTCCATTGTACTTCTTGGAGCAAGTTCCTTGAGTAAGGAGAATTTCATAGTTTCTGTAATAACTTCGTAGAAAGCGTTACAAGGTTTCGGAGAGCAGAGATTTTCCAAAGTTTAGGGCGCTTCAAAGGGTGTTACTAGTAGAACACTGTGCACTGTATGAAGTTTTATCGCACTGAAATCCCGTCTTAACTGTCTCAAAAGAACTACTGAAAATATCCAGTCGACTTTGCTGGCTTAGGTCATATCTGTCCAGAATTTATCTCTGCACTTATCCGCTAAAAAGTGGTGCTATTTCCACTGAAAATCCGTCGGAAAATTTCGGTGATATATTCTGACAATCGTACAGATCGTTCGCAAAGTGTCTATTTTTATTATCAAAAAGGTCAGTTCTGACTAAATATGTATTTCAATATTCACAAACTAATTTATAACGAAGTTAGTCAGATATCGATCGTACTTAACACCAAAACTAGCAACGAATTATGTCTGTTTATATCAATGATCGAAATGATTAATTGTTTAATAATGCAAAACTAGAAAACGCAATTATTATTTAATTCGTATTAGTTAGCATTTGAGCTGAACAGTACGTTTTTCACTTGACTTGAGTCGTTGTATGTCTTGAAATTGAAGAAACATTGTTGAAGGAGGAAATAGCAGGAAAAAGGACAGAGAAAATGATGGCAAAGATTAAAGGGACAACATCAAGAAGTAGCGTCACAAAGAGTGGAGGAAATTGTCCGGCGTTCCGGTAAAAGGGCTAAAGACAAAATAAGTGTCGTAAGACGTAATAAACTGGAGTCTATGGGCAGAGAAGCTTCCCAGGAGCACCTGGCAGTGCCACCAATCTCCGCTCCCTCGCGTTCTCCATTTCCAGCGTTCTTCTCGCATAATAAACCCTCTTTGTCCGCGCGGTAGAGGAGCCACTTCTTGAACGTTCTCCTCCGGCATTGAATAAGAATTCAATGTCTTAGGCTAATGTCAAGTCCGCCACATCCGGCACGTGCGCCAATTTCAAACGCCATCAGGAAAATCGATTCTGGATAGAAGCCAAACCTCTAGTAGATATCTTACCGCTGTTTTGTTAATATTGAACGTAAGTATTATTACCATTAAAATATGCATTACGTATGATTCTTAGATGAATTAATCCAGAGTGTTCACTGATAACAAACTCGTATTTTGTAGAATTATTTGCCCTTTCACGTCAAAATACGCATTTTAAGCATTTGTACTTGTAGATTGGACATTTCCGTGCGAAGTTAGTAGTATTAGTCAATAAATGATGAGTTTACATAAAGAAAAGTAATGTACTGATATTCATCGAAGTCAGTATTATAAATTCCAGCAACAAGTTTAGTCGAAAAACGTGCTTCGATAAATGAAATTGGTGGCTGGTGTTACAGCTACAGATGTAGACAAAACCCCTAGCAGAGGGTACAAATTAAGCAGCAAGAACTCCTACTTCCAAGCAATTCTGACCTCACGCTACGCATGAACTACTCTGCGGAAGTTAAATAACTCGAATCCTTAGACAAGATAACGACCAAGGCTTCTCCATCAAAAGCTCCATTGTTCTCGCTGTTTATCTGTAATTACGATCGGTTAATATTGCTACCCAGAATTATCGTGGTGCAGCATTGGGAATGTCAGCGCGAAATTATAACACGATATGTTATCATCTAATTTCACCAGTTAATAGATATTTTTATTTACTTTTAAAGATAGAAAGCCTTAAGCTTCTGGACTAAGTAGACACTTCATCTTTTTTAAGTCCTACTTTGTACTTTGATATTCCATTCAAAAATCTATTGACTCATTATTTATTCCTAATTTAATGCGAATCTTTGGGAATCTGGGCAGCAATGGAAGACAATTAAAGGTTCTACGAAAACCACCCTTATAAGTATTTACTATAAAAAGTCTTAGTTACTTAGAAAAAAAGTCTTAGTAAAAAGCCATTTGCATGACACATACAACCATAAACAGATCTATTTACAAAGATATTAACAGTCATCTTGGATCCGTTCATTTTGCGAAGCAAGTGTTATGGATCGTTTGGTTGTAAGAAGGTTTACTTCTAATAAGTATCTATGTATTTGTTCATCACACTTATAAGTACTAATAAAATAACAAAGTATAATATTCGTCTTGGCACACACAGTCTTTTGTCTCACAGTACATGTTCTCTCTTTCTATTCTCAGCGTCGACTGACCGCACGCGTGGCGTCGCACTGCGTTGCTTACGCCTTTGTTCCCGCGCAATAACCTTAAGCCTAAGTCATATGATAATAAAGCCAAACACACACACAGCAAGAACATTCCTGTAGATACATCTGGACAACCGCAAGGATCAGAACCCATCAAAATTAAGTTCGAAACAAGGATATTATAATAACTCAGGATCTAATTACCATGAACTGACCAAGACTGGAATTCGCGAGGAAAAGAGAAATTAGGAAAGGAAGGATGGTTTGAGAGGCGTGGCGCGCGGTTTCCGACTCAGGAGCAGAATCTTGGCAGAGCATCGTCGTCGTCGGAAGCGAAGCTGCAGCGAGCCGAGAGACAAGGATGCTCGAGAGTTATGCATTATGATTCGCTATTCGCCGCTGTTCGCGCTCACCCTCCTACAGCAACCTACCTAATAACGTCACTTGTTGCACGGTCCCGACCCCTGGTGACCTAGGGCCACAGACGCTACCCCCACCATCTCCTCCTCCTTCTTCAACTCGAGGAAAACTATTGCTTCAAACTGCCTCGAGATGAAGAAAGAGAGGGAATGGGATAGAGAGAGGGGGAAAGCAAGGCGCAGTCATAGTGTCCTCGTCTTATGAATTTCATTTATCCATCCCACCAGGGAGACCGCAAGCTAACCGAAACCGCGCCGCTTGGCTTATGTCTATCCTCTCGCTTTCTCTCTCTCCCTCTCGTGAACTTGCGATTGAACTTCCTCGGTAACTCGAGGGTGGCGTCTGTGAAATTTGAGGGTAAACGTTACGCTGCGTATGTTTAAGGATACGCACGCAAGACTTCCGGTCTTTAGACCTGTTGAATCGTGAAATAATCTATCAGCTTGAATTTCGGGATTGCGTTATATCGAAATGGAGTTAGAATTAACTATCAGTAATTTTAAGATTTCTTTCGATTAACTAAACGTTCCAATGGATCTAATATCTTACTAATTTTTGTTTTAACGCATCAGAAAAAGAGGATCATGAAGTAATTTGGCGTAGAATAGTATAAAACTGTAAACGCGTTTAATATTGACTAACAAAGTGTGAAGTCAAATTGTTTCGAGCAATATTAAATATAATAACAAAATAGCAGTCACAGGATGATTGAAATAATTGAATTCCCCGCGAGTTTTTAATGAAATTGGCAAAATTGGCCGGTTTTTTTTTTAGTGTTCCGGACGTTTTCGTAAATTACTGGTTTAGTCGAGCACGTAACAAACGGAGCATTGTTGCGGATTACGCGCCACGAAGAAACGAATGCCTGACCAGCTGGAAATAATCGACTTCTCGCTGTCAGCGCGAATTCGAATTGCAGCCGGAAATATCAGGTACGCCCGGCAAGATTAAAAGTACCCGTGACAGCCGTGGTACACATGGTCAAACCGAGCGCCAGCGTAACGAATGTTTCATTCTGATTGCACTGGCACCGTGCTCACAACCAATCGGTTATACCCACTCACGCGAAAAACTGCGAATTTTCAAGAATTTCGCCTGGAAAAATTCTTCTCGTGCTTTCGATGTTAAGAATTTTAACCAAACTCTATGTATTCAAATTCCACACTATTCATTTCGTTTATTTCTAACTCAAAGATTAGTTTCAGCAATGATCATATAATTTAAACGAAATTATAGAACTCGACGACTTTTAAATTATACGATTAGAAAGTTTCATTAATGAATGTTAGAGTTGAAGTTTTATACATACGAAGCAGAGTACAAAACTGCAATGCATTCTCGACATTTCCTCTAAGCACTGTCGCAATTATGAGTCGAGCTATATTTACAAAAAAGCGCAGCATTCTAGTAAGGATGCACTTTTCATCTGCGAACGGCAAATGTCTTATAATACTGGTGCCATCATTGTGAGATGGAGTCAGACTCCCAGCCGGTAAGTGACAAAAGGGACAAGCGTATAAAAATATTTATTACGAAGTGCGTGATGTCGGAGGTTGCGGCTGGAGGAAGCATCAATAGATCAAAGAGGTCCTCGAGCCTTCTTTGTCTGCGGGCTTTGTCCTGCTTTTGCATTTCGTTATTGATGCAAGCGCGTAAACAGCGGCAAAGTGTGTAGACCAAAGGCACCTACCTTGGCACATAATACAGTGTTTCGCACTAAAACACCGCACTGTCGTTAGTGCTCATATCTCTGAGAGTTCCTGTGTACATTCTCTTCTCTTTCGTTCCCTCATCCCCAATGCGAGCCATAACTCTACTACCGTCAGCTTGTGATATCATTACGAACGATGTTATATTGTACTTCGAAAATTGCAAAAGTGATTTCAATTGAACCCAAATACACGTAAAATTCCGATATTAATATCCACTATGGAATTTCGATATCTTTTCATCGCATATTGTATTGCGAGAATAGCAGAACAAAGTTGTGGTGGATTCGTAAATAACGCTTGAAAAGTAACGGCACTTAGCTTTCCAATTTCTCGATTCAATTTTCTCTGCAAAAAATATCAAAGAATCTCAACTGCTTAATGCTGATCGTTAAGATTGCTGGAATTCGAGCAAACTACAGGCAAACTAGAAGCTTATTTAATACTTGGAAATGACAGTAATATATTTCTGTATAAAGTAAATTCCGTTATCTTTCCGTTAACTTTTAAATACAATATTCAGAAAATGCGATGTAATCTCCGTAGCATGACGTCTGAATAATAAACCTTTTCACTAAATTCAAGACTATCCTGCGTAACAAAGCGAAGTACATATTTAAAGGTGGATCCATATCAGTGTAGTTTATTACCAAAAAACTGTTCACCCTTCTCGTTCCAACACCTAATTCCAGCCAGGCACCTCGACGCACCCTCGGCCTTATCGAGGATCTCTCCCACGGCCAATCCTCATTCTCCGGACGCTTAACCCTTCAGGAATCGATCCGAGCTAGAGCCGAGTGATTTCGAGAGTGAAACAAGCTGACTGGGTGAGAAGAAAGAAGCAGCAGCGAATACTGGCGAAGCCAGGACCGAAGTAAGAAAGGCGGAAAGGCGAATTAAGGAGTAGAACGAGAGCTGGATAGCGAATGAGAAACCGAGAGAAAAAGAAAGAGAGGGTGAGAAAAGGAGAGAGGGAGAGAGAGAGGGAAAGAGGTAGAGAAAGACGAAAAGAATAAAGTAAGGACCGAGAACGATAGGGTTCTGAAGGATTGAAGAAGAAGAGCCGAGAGAAGGTGATTGCAGGGTATATAGGGTGAGGCGGGTGTAGGACTGTGCTGTCGTTCTGAAAAGATAGATTGTTAAGCCATGGTTGAATGGGTAGAGAGCGTCTCCTTTTTACCTTCGCCTTCGGTGCCTTCTTTCGACTTTTCGATTTTCTACGTCGTCGCGGAGAAAGGATATTGTTCTCTCGGAGACGATCCTCCGGTTAGGACTAAGACTGGACCGAGAAACTCCTTGCTCGCTCAGTCGATCCTGACTACGAGAATTTTTCATCAGCGTTTGCTCGGCCAAAGTGCTGATTAGCAGCGAGCGAGCCGTCGAAATTGTTTCCCCTTCGTGCCGTATTTTTCTCTTACACCCTTGGAACCCATCCTCTCATAGTCGCGTCAAGACTGGCCGCGTCTCTTTGTGCAACGTCTCCTTCCAAGGAGGATTTCTTATGAATGCTTCGCTCCTTCATTTTCGTTATTGCCGCAGCACGGCTGCGTCTCGAATTGTGGCAGCTGGATTCTCCTGCTCTTGCGAGTACAATACTACTCTGCACCTTACGAGAAGGCAAGAGCAACGTGTAATTTGAACCCCGTATGCGTTGTGTTGTTTACAATTACGTAGCACATGGGCTTCAGGAAAAACGGGAGAATTTATGTGGAAAGCTTCAAATACTTGGAATTGTTCTGCATGATTTGCACGTTTGCATGAAACACGATTTTTATTGAATTCTTTCAGTTTGATTTCAAATAAATTCCAATTGAATCATTTGGATCCATTCCATGAGTAATAATAAAAATACCAGAGTCTTGGATAAATACCTAATACAGAGAAATGGTGTCCGTTGAAGTATTTGTTGTTATATTCTTTATTTTGTAGGTGGTTTTTTCATTCGATAAAAACCTTTGGCAAACGGGTCGGTTTTTTTTCCTACTTGTGCCCGTATGAATAACCCGAATATATCGATTACATGTATAATATAGAACGATGTGGTGTACTGCATTCATATACTCACTTACATAATTTATATCTGTTTGAATTTAACAAGGAATATTTTTCGTTTGAAGAGATAAAATTAAAGCCAGCAAAACTTTTTGACTGGATATTTGAAGGATCGCAAGTATCGCGAGAAACTTCCTCTTTTGATCGATTGCTCAGGCAAAATGCCTTTTTTCTATGTCAAAACTTAAATTAAAGCTTCTAACAAGATGTATCACTTACATCTCGATCAATATCACGTCTCGACCGATGAAGTGGGATGACATAAACGGGAAAAGCTGGAAGTATATCGTTCATCTAACTTGGACCAAACACATTTCATAAAGTCTTCGCAGAAGTTTTGAAAACGACAATATTAACCACGAAATAAAATAAAAAATACTAATTCGTACTAGTAATTAATTTCTGGTAGAAGAACTACAAGAAATGCAATACATAATTGGAACTTAAACGAACAACTGAAAAATAATCAATTTTCCGATCTATACCTTATCTACTTGTTTCGCTTAAAATAATTGATTTAAGATATACATACATACAATACAATATACAGAAAGCTGTTTCACAATTTACCACATTTTATATTTATCGATGTTATATCGATATATGGATCAGAATCCAAGTTTCACATAATTGCAAGACTTTATTGATATAGTATAGAATCCAATCATGGTCGAATACAAATAAAATGTCGAGGATAAAACTTTTATCCAAAGTAACATATAAGTACTTGTGCAATCTAAATAAAATTATTTATTGTCAGATCCAATTATTAATGGATCCTACACACGATAATGTTTCATATCGCAGTTACCATTCAAGAACAGTAAAATCATTAGAGACTCACCGCCATAAACTTAAATGAGGAATTGTCAGAAAACCTCAAGAAAGTCGTCGCAAGGAAAATACAGATTCACGGAGGGAATTCGAAGAGGCAATGCAAGAAGGAAATGAGGATTCGGTCGGGTAGCATCGGATTATCTCCGTTTGAAAAGGAAACTTGAATAGCGAGAATTTCGCAAAAAGGAGAGAGACAGAGCAAAGTAGAGGAAGTGAAGCAAACCGGAAGACACGGATCGAGCGAGCATCGGGTTTAATTTCCGGCCGGATAAATTTTGGACTTGGGAAAGAGCAAAGGACAGAGGCTAGAAGTAAACCGCTAACTTTGCGCTTGAGAATGGAATCTTTTATGCGGTCGAAAGCCAATCAATTCTTGCATCGTATGCTGTAAACTCTCTAAAGCAATGCGGTGACTCTTCCACCGGATGCGATTTCTCTTTGTGTACTGTTCGCAATACGCGAATTCTAATTCTCATAACTATACTTTTTTCTCCTTCTTGTTTTGACTTCTTTTTGTACTACTGCTGTTGCTTCCTTAACGCTGCATTTCTTGTTAAAATTCTTGTGTAACTTGTATTAAAGTCACGCAATAACTGTCTCAATATAAACAAGAGACAATATCAAGAACATAATTACATGTTTCGAATGAGATTTCTTTCTTTCTGTATTTGAATATCTGATGAACTTAATCGGAATTTTTATGTATTTTGTTTACATAATGCTCCTTTTCAAAATGTATCCCAATATTCTTATAAATTACACCATGAAATAATAGTGAAATAAATAGCTACTAGAATATAGAATCATATCAGGACATGTTGTCCGAAATAGTTAAAAAAAACACATGAACTTTCTCTAAAAATTCTCCTCTATTAGGAATTCTGGGCACATAACAACTAAAAGAATAATACTTCTATCGTTGCAGACAACTTTCATGTGTAACAGACAAATTTGCTTTCGAAACTACGAAGTCCTTTGAATCCTGATAATTGCCGAATGAATCGTCAATTCTTTTCCACCAAATAGTAGTAGTTTTTTTTTTTTTTTTTTTTTTTTTGAGAGCGGTATGCAGTCAGCACAGAGGAATCCTCGATCAAAGTTACACTGCCGGGTGTTGTACCGGGTGCACGTAGTGGGCACACTGTGAAAAAAAGCATGGTCCTCGCGCTCTCAGCAAAATAAATCCGCAGGAACCTCCGAAATTTATAGGTGTCGCCGCAAAAAATTTAATCGCCTCGCGCAAAAGCACGATACAAAACGATAAACAACAGCCACGAATGTACGCGCATTAAAACTGCTGCGCGCAGATTTTATACCAACGTCGCGAAATATCGGGAAAATCCGCACCGGAAGTCCAGTCATCGTGAATCATCAACGTACGACACCCTGTTAATCTGCTTAACAATAGTTTACGACTGTTGTGAATTACGTTCGCTTATTCCACTTGTTCGATGATAACCATAGCTTCCGGGTGTCGTTAGCAGTATTGAGGGTAAGCTACGTAAAATCACAACCTAAAATATCATTGTCATTTTTTGGGATAAAATTGAAAATCTTCAAAACAAAGTCATAAGATAAGAAAGGAATGAAAACAATTAGTAATAATTGGGTTTTATGCAAGCGGAAATGGAATTGCGAATTGTAGCTAGCATGATTTTCTTAAATGGATCAGTAAAATAAGATTGTTTGATGTTAATTGCATTCAGAGCTAAAAGCTATCGTACATCAATAATAATTTTACTTTTAATTAGGATATTTTTGCATCCTGCAACAACGTTATTTAATGGCAAGAGTTTACTTCTTTAACATATTATACTATAGCAAAGCAGTTGAAATTAAATGCAAAATATCGCGATTAAACTATTCCATGTCGAAATTGGACATGGAACATAGTGATAGATAAATAGAAACTTTAACATCTGAAGCAACTGGGACACCGCAAAAAAGGATTTCCTTCAATTTTCCTCCTGAACCATATTTTGCTTTTTATTCTTCTGGGGAATAACGAAAGCACAATGCTATAAAAACAGAGTATCCATTTCATGTGTAGATGTTTTCAAGATGTATCAGTTCTGAGCAGAGTAGCATAAAACGGTAAAGATTGTTTCGATATTAGAATACAAGCAACAATTTTTTCATTATGGAACCTATCAGGAAAATATTCAATGAATTATTTCTAGCATTGTGAAACTACTAATTACAAATTTAGAAATCTGAGTTTGTTTTTAAAATTCTTCTTACGTTTTTACTTTTTTCAAACATAGATCTCCAAATTTATTTTGGTTTCAATCTGCTGTTTGTAATATATTATTAAGTTTAAGAGTTATTAATAGAGGATATTAAGCAGCAATATCACACTCAAGTTTTATTTACCTCAGTTTCGATAGAATAAAATATGAAGGAGATTTCTCAATTCCAATATGTCCGCAGAATTTCTAGCGAAATCGCTTCACGGCTTTCCGAATACGTCACCGAGCTGGATCGCGCTGAGATAAATCGTCTTCGGTGTTTCCACGAAGATTTGCGTCAATAGCCGTGGGCGACGCTGCGAGAATAATATTTAAACGAAAGGTGAAATACGGAACGAGAAAACACAATCTCAGATCACGAAACCTGCAACATTCGACTTGTGTTCGCACGTTCACATACGGTTAACACGATAAAACACTTTGTTCTTTAAGCAATGAAGTCGTAGAACTATAACACGTATTTATCAACATTGAAAATCATTAATTGTTTTAATAATCTTTAATCAAATGGACTAAATGCTCAATTCGTCCTATTCATTTGAAATTTAAACTGAATAAAATAAACAATTTTGGTTTTTGGAATATTTCATAATTAAAATACAAGAAATATATTCTAGCATTTGTAGAGAAAATGATTGCTATTAATAACTGCAATTGCTACTTTAATCGGAGTTAAGAAACTTCGAACTACAGATAAAGTAACATTTCGCAACAATGAAATCGAATAGGAAGCGAAAAGTTGAAAGATATCGTGCTGGCCGTGTTGCCGTGCCGACTGTATTCGTAAATCTATGAGAAAAGCTTGTTTCGCAGATAATGTTTCCTTTCTACACGGCTGCTCCAGGAAAAATGGGACGCGGAAGGGTGTGCTGTATATTTCCGAAGAGCGATTTAACACCTGTGCAGCTCTACACGCGTTATCAATTTCAGCCTCTCGCGTTTCTCTGCGAACCATAAAAGTGACAACGGAATGCGAATTAAAAGCAGCGAGAATATATACATGTATACAGTGAATGGTAAGATTACCCCCATCTATATCAATATTGCCTACCAGGTAGTATCTCTAGAGACAAATAAGTAACTCTTGAAAATTAACGATTTTTTCAGTTACACTTCCCAATCGTTCTTAATTCCAAAAGATTTCTAATAAATCTGTTACATTTACATTCACACCGTTACCAATTTTATAATTCGCATTTTTATTTTCAGTGATATTTAACAATTTCATTTAAACTAACTGCGCGAAAATAGAATTTATTTATTAATATAATGCAATACATTTTTGTGTGATAAGAATTATCCCAAGGTAAATGTTTCTGAAACGTAGCATTAGCAGTTTTAAATATTATATTGTATACAATAAAACTCCTCTTTTCTGGCTTTCATCGTAAGATAGTTGTTTATTCCATAAAAGCCACTGAAAACACTTAATTCCGTTAAATAAAAGACAATATTGTCAAAGGACATCAGGTACATTTGGTCTTTGATCTTGCTTCCCCGTAGAACGATTCAAAAGCCACTATTTATCTTGCGCGACCGCTTCGCAGTGAGAGAAAACAGCTGCTTTTGCAGCTAGCTATTTTTCCTTCGCGGCAGTTAAATGACAGGTAGAAAAATTGTCAGTTTTACACGGTGGGGTTCTTCGAAAGTACCTCTTTCTGTTTTCACGAGAAACACTATTCCCTGAATGTCCCATTCTATTACTTTTCGTGGGTTTCCTATTAAGCGGAATCAAACAAATCAACGACCCACTCAATCGATTGAAAATGTCTTTAAATAATATTTAAAATTTTCTTTATTAAAATTAGGAATAATAACTTCACTGTCCTATTTACAACTTTAATAAGAAGAACTCAAAACAACTACGTTAACAAATTCTAATTAAATTATTATTATTCTGATGCCTCACTAATGAGTGACGAAATTATTATATCAAAACTACAGCTGTAAATTTGAGTATAATATGTTATAGCTATTTAAAAAATGTAAATCATCAACATTAATTGAACAAGTTTATGTTCCCCACTCCAAAGGAAGAAAAATGTGTGATTTCCTTAATCAGCGATATCAATCCGAATTCCTTTAACTAGCTACATAATTCTCATTTCCACGTCGCGAACAAAAGGTGCTGCAATCATTGATTTTTTCGATACGTAACAGCACACGAGAGAAGGATAGCTTAAAAATCGGTTGCAGTGAATCACATCTAAACACAACAATGGGTATATGATCAACAATGGCTGCATTGTCCACGGCATCATCATCCATTCCTACCTGAGGGATTTCATCATCGGAACCCTGGAAACTAAAACACAAAGGCCAATACTAATCATCGATCTCCTGCCTCTCTCGATTTTCAGTAGTTTCAGCTACCAATGCGAAACGCACTACATACTGGATACTTTACTACTATCAAGGTACTTAATAATTATTTTCTGTTGATTCGAACCTTTCAATTTGCAGATAAGTATACAATTATACGAAATCATACGACAAAGGTCTGTGAAGGATTGATTAATTCTTATTGTTTAACAGTGGAGTGTAGATACAATAATTATACGGTTTTGTCGAAACAGCCCTGTAAAACATTGTATTTTTTAGTAAAATAACCCAATATTTCGGAGTGCGGGTGTACTCAATTATACAGGAATTCAACGATCCTTGCTTTAGAATAATGTTACGCGATATAACTGGTGAAAAACAAGCTATTAATCTTGGCATGTTTATAGATATATTCTGAAAGTTATAACAATGCTTCTCATAAAACTCCGATAAAAATAATTGACGCATTCACCAATCAAATCGAAACAATCGCACCCATGCGTAGTCGATAAATATTTAATCATGTTTTTTTTAAGGAAAATATGTTTCGTACGTTCAATCGTTATAAATGAATAGAAAGCTGGTACATACGTGTTCACCAATTGTGCGATTTTCATTGAAGTTTGTGAGATACACTATCAGCTTTTAAAACAAATATAGTCAAATTGGAAATCAATTGTTAATTGATCTTTGGAGCTACTGTTTTTACTATCCTTGTAATAGGCTTGAAACAAATTTCGATTATAAAAAGGATAAATTATTTACCACATCAAGAATATAATGCAGTTCGGTTCGTGACGCGTAAAACGAGAGCAAAAATATCAAAGAGGTCAGGCAATCTATAAATAGTAGATTCAAGATTAACCAGACAGATTGGATTTTCTGCAGGTTGGTACTCCACTGAATTTGGTTTCCTAGTAAAGTTCAACTCTAATGAAGTAGGTCACTAACTGCTAAGAGTACATTGGTGAACGATATTTGGATAACCTTCTCCCTCTCACATTTATACGTCTAGCACAATTTTTATAATATATTCAGTATTTGGAATAGGCGAACAGCTTATAAATATATTTTTTCCATACTGATATTCACCTCGTAATTCGAAGCAAATGACTCAGCCCATTTGAAAAAGGCAACCAATTTTTAATTCTTAATTATACTAAGTTTCAGAACAACCCCTGCTTAAAAGTTAATAAGATTACAGTAAACTAAAAAAATGTCTGACGTGTGTACAGCAAAATGAGTACGGAGTGCAATCAAACATGTATCGCACCGATACTTGTGACTCGAAACAGTCAACCCTCTCTAAAATCAGATTTAAGAGAATTATTGCTTTTGATTTTACCAATTTTGCAAATTCGAACTCCAGCCTTGTGGCAAGCTTGGAAATTCAAGAGAGGGTGAACCATTGTCAATAATATCGAATACTGACAAATGCTTATCAGTTAATTAGCAATCAGAAACCACAACAATACTCCAATTCTAATTCACTGAACGATCATAATTCAAGCCGATTTCAAGCTTCGCAACCAGCAACATTCGTCAAATTCATTATCTTGCAATTAACAATACAGTTTCCAGAGATGAAAGAAAACACATTTGAAGGTAACACTATCAAAACAAATCCTATCTCGTGGGTATTTGAACGCTCTGTCAGTGGCTGGGCAGGAAGGAAGGAAGAAGGTGCGCATGAAAGGGAGATCTGCACAAAGGAAGCAATAATTTCGCGTACGCGCGATACGGTTGTAAAAGAGGGCGTAATTAAAATTCACGCGAGGTAACGAAGAGAGTTCTTCTCGCCAGGCCATCGGACAATTATGGGCCGATTCAGCGGTCGCACGAAAATCCCCTTCGCTTTCCGCCGTCGCCGTCGCCACCACATCCCCGGAAGCGGAACCCGCTGAATTTTCTCTCCTTCGTTTCGCGAATGCCGCGTAAATTACGAGCATCCCTCTCTTTCTCTCTCGCTCTTTATAACGGGTGCTCCGATTATTATCAAGGCGAAGCCACAAACGATATATATGTACTATGATGGATGAATGAATAAATGAGGGGTATAAATTTCAAGTTTTTGACAGTACGATGTACAGAGACTTAAGAGAAGAATCGTGAAAGAATAATGTACATGAATTTGTTTAAAAACTTGAAAAATGCCGTTTTTAACAATACTCATTTAAATAAGACGAAATAATTCTCTGCATTTAACTTTTACACTTTCACTTGAATTCCGACGAAATATTCTTTAGTAAGAATCACTTTATAATCAAATAAAAAATTCCGAAAATACTGATTCAAATGTTAATGGCAATTGACTGTAAAACAATAAAAATTATAGAAAATAAATCATGACATTGATTATCCCTGTGAATGCGAAATAATTAGTATTACTACATTTTTGATTGATTTTTTCAGCTAGATTTAAGCATTATCGAATTATTCCATCAATTCGGACGACTTGCATATGTACAAACGTTCGTTATTCAACTGTGTCATAGTTACTGATGCACCCTATATGTATCCGCGTGTCTTGTCTCTGTGTGGTCGAGAGTATTTATGCGATACATTCGCGATGTACGAGCTGTTGGAAATGCGAGCGCGCGAAGGATGTCCTGTTGCCGATAGAACCCCACTCTCATCCCTCTATCACGCCTTTCTCTAGTGATTTATCGAAGTTTCGAGTGAAATTCACGCTCGTTAACAGCAAACGAGAGATAAGCCGAGGCCTGTAATCACGATTATTCCTCCTGGTACCGTAAATTTCATTAATATGAGTGGAACGTAAAAAAGCTGTAAACGAGAGCCCTCAAGGATTGCGTCGCCTAGTGGATTTCGTGGTGAAGTTTACCTCGTGGAAATTTTGTCATGCGTGCCGTAATAGGAGAGAACAAAGTTGATTTGTTTCGCGCTGTTGAAACGTTGGTTCATATTTCAGTCCTGTGTACGACCTGTGTAGAAGTGTTAAAAGAGTCGACTTACCGTCCAAGATGAATTGAAACCTAAATCTATTCATTTTTTTTTAATCGAATACTAATAACACAAAGTTGTAAATAATTAATTAAAGCTAATTCCTTTAGACCAGTACGAGTATGCGAATAACTATTCGACTGATTTATATAAGTATAACAACTATTAACATACTATATGAACTATATTAACGATTTAAATGTAAGACAACACTTAAGTAGTAGCTTTGAACTGAGCCTACTTATAGCATTAGTCACGAGTAAAAGCCGACAGTCATGGTCACGCTGATAGTTATAGAGGGCAGTGTACATAGGTGCGTCGAGTGAAGCTAGTCTCGAGATTTATGCCCTATTCATTAGGTAGAAACAGGAGGACGCGGCTCTGGGCAAATGCACGTCTGCTTTGTACAAGTATGCAACCGGGCCACACCACAGAGCCCGGCACATCGATCTGCTGGCAGCACATCTGCCTTGGTTACGCTGCTGTTTACTGTCCAGCAAGCTTGTGTTTGTTTCTAGTCACCATCACGTTACCACTACCCATTTCTGCTCACCTATCCTTGCTTCCTCCTCCTATGAGGGCCACATTAAGGCTTTCGCTACCAGGTTTACTCCCGCTTGGCCCTTGCCAAACGTTCCGAGGACGATAAATTAATAGGACTGCATTTAGTGAACAGGATTTGTGATGTCGACGGAAAGAGACATTGGTTGCAATATGTTCGCGATGACGAAGCAAGCGAATTAGAATTTAGGTAATGTTCGGACAAAGTGAAAAGGTGACATTAAAAACGAATTTAATAAATCTTGCCACTGGGTTATTAAATGTTTCATGTATAATAAACTAAATAAATAATGAAATACATTAATTAAACTAGTTGAAAAATACTGTAAATAATAAAAATGATATGTGAATAATCGCTGAACCCCATAAATCTCTCGATAATAAAAAAAGTTTAATTTATGTTCTTTTAAACAAATTAAACCGACGTCTATACGCGCATGTGAATAATTCTAGTTATATAGCAACTATAGCAGCAAGAAATATAGAATTTCGTCGGAATTTCTCTACTGTCATTATTAATGTAGATAGGCATTTTAATTGATTGAATGTGAGGCAAGTTTGTTGGGATCCAACTTGGAATATTACTGAACTAAAACTAACGAAGGAGAAAGCGATCTGCGTTTGACGATGCCAACAAACAGTACCGCTAACCAGTTTGTATGAAGGTGTATCTATGTATAGGTATGTTGTGTACCCGAACCCGCAGCAGCAGCAGCAGTAGCAACCAACCGATGCAAGCTAACATATACGATATCGTCGCATTTGATGGCGCGGCCATTCTCTCTAAATTACGATGGAAGCGTGTGTCGAGTTGCTATTCCGCTCTGACGATTTCTCGTCGTTGAACAAGCCGTGGTCGTGATACACACCGTTACCTTTCTCCCTTTTGACCATTACAGCTCTACTGTGTGACTGCTGACTAGTTCTGTAACGTCCAGTCTCATTAAAATTGCGACCTGTGAAATTTGGTCTTGAGGAAAAAACATTTGTTATTTAGCTCCGAAAACCTTATTAAAATTAAATTACTTTTAATTTGACTGCTTTTATGCTCTGTTAAATTATACATTATTTATTCAATTTTCCAAAACTAATTAATTTATTAGGTTACTAAAAGACTATTATTATTGATGTACAACATTTCAATCTACGTGTTCACGTATGCTTGAATATCAGGTTGAATCATTATTACGAAATACATTATTGCTTGTCGCATTTTCATTTTCTCCTATCGAATGCTATAGATGTTTGCAATTATCGAAGGATGCTTATAAATCATTCCGACTATATTATATTAATAAAGAAAATGAACTGTTTCGCTCTCATTTCATCTCGCGTTATTAATAATGTTAATTTTTGTACTGCTTCCCTTCGAATCGATTGATGCAACAATTGACTCCGTTGCTTTTGATAAAAGAATTTTATTGCTTGCAAGCAGATTGTAAATTCGAGCAATATTGAATCAGAATGATTAGTAATAATGTTACCGCGATTTAATGGTAATTGTTTGGCAAGATGCCAGGTTGTTCACGACACGAACGTATTCAAGGTTGTGGGATCTTTCGTGGGTAGCACGTTTTCAGATAATTGCTTGAGATAAGCTGGCACGAGGGGCTTGAATGAAACTTTGCCAAACTAATTGATTATTAGTGATTTGCTCGAACACTTAAGAGAGATTCTATTTAAAACCGCTTCTGTTTCTACCTTCTATTAATAATACATTTTGTTTAGTTATTGATACAATAATAAATATGTGATACTATATCCAGAAAAATCGAAACGAATTTTATTGTTGAACAGATTAAAATTCAAATTGGAATATTCTTTACTTTTAAACTAATATTTAAACGATACTTTATTTAAATGTTAACGGAAAAACAAGCAAAAGTGGTGGGATGTGTGATCAGAAGTTGTATTCAAATTTCTATGCGATATTGCATAATCGGATTTATGTAACAAGTACAATATTTGAGCTAAAACTGTTTGTATTTTCGGTTTAGAATTCATGATAATTTAAAACAAACAAATTGCGCGCAAGCGAATGACAGGTTTACAGGTTTGAACTTTCGCGACGATTGTTCTTTATCCAAGGCAGATTTGTTCACACATACAAACAGGCGTGTTTGGTAGCGTTGGTGTTTATTCAACGCAGCTCGCAATATTCAAAACACACAATAATGCGGCTCTCCCGATGGGAACTGCGAGCGAAAAAATTCAATAATTAAATTGCTAGATGGAATTTTCGTATTTATAGCGTTGCCCTGGATTGCCTCTCCTTCTGTCTCACTATCCTTTCCTCTCATTCGCTGACGAAACTCGGCTTATTGATTCTCTAGTAATTTCGGAAACAGTGAACTCGACGAAGAATGGGCTGACGAACCATGATAAAAACATAATACTCGTATTCGACTGATGGGATAAAAGCTATCGAAATTGGACCGTACGTTCTGTCTATATATGTATACAGGATCAGATGGCTCTTGCCCTAGATGTTATCATTCTGGGTTCTGTCAAATATTGAGAATGACGATTTCAAAATTTAAATAAATACATACTCTTTGGACTTCATCTCAAAAATTGAACCTACATTTCTTTGGGATTTAAATTTTGTTACTTATGTCTCGTATTACTTTTACAAATTTTGAAAATCGTAAAATAATTGAAATTGACAAGTTAAAATAACGCAAATATATTTATAATAATTTACGAAGTAATTTCCGGCAAACTGTATGTCATTGAAACCAATTGTTCGACAGCAAAAGCCATATGAAACATTAATTTCTACATCCGTTCCATAATTCGTTACAATAATCCGATTGATTTCTTGTGTCCGAGTGACGAAACAAGTTAACGTCACCATGAGTAATATGAAGGAATTTTCAGAACATATCGGCAAAAAAGGGAATCGCGAATTTGGCGACTCGCAGTATATAGCGTTCCTCGCTTTTCACGAACTGGCCATTGACAGGATACCTTTGATCGAACTCGCAGTTAGACATTAGAAGCACCGCGGAGCAGGCTTTTGATGCCCACTGGCCGATGCCCCATTGCACTTCCGGTAGAATGATAGAGACAGGGAGAGAGTGAGAAGAGTCACACTATGAATAATTTACGAACTGAAAGCTTTTCGGGCAAATATCCGAAGCCGTATCAATTTAAAATTCCAATTGACCAGCATCCTCTAATAGGACTCGCTTCCAAATTGTCTACCGCCTCTCTGACCGCTTCTATCTACCTTCCTACCAATCGGCTCCTTTTTGCCCGACCTTAACGATTTATTTCGAATTCGCGCTTTCCGATCCGGACCCAAGACCATCTGCCTAACTAATTAGTCACTCTAGCTTCTTCTTTATAGGCGACCCAATTCGCTGCACGATAGACTTCATCCAATTCTGCATTGTCCGTTTGATCAAGTCGAGCTTCGGAGCTTTAACTTACAATTAATTCTTTGCAGCCACGTGACGAACTTTTCTCAGTATAATACTTTATTTAACTATAATATAATAAAATATTTTACAGTACCGTAGAATTTACAGTTAGATTCAAAGATTAGTAAACGAGACTTTCCTTAAATACATATACTTCTGACTCTTCAACTTCAACTTCACATGGCAGCCCTTACCGTAGTTTGTTTCATAGAAAACAAAACCAACGATCCTTGTGAGATTTAAAAAAGTACGACTGCAAGTAGATCTGACTGTCGCGACGTTATAACGTTATTAATATATATTCGCAGAAAGGTATAAAAAAGTAAAACGATTTTCAGTCGGCAGCACGCGTGACAAAAGCTCGCGCAGGAAGTCTTTCAAAGAAGGAAACAGAGGCAGAATTTGCGTGCGTCTGTTGTTCCTCAGAATGAAATACCTCGTCAGAGTTTAATGCACGATTCGTGTATACATTTCAGAGCATTTAATTCGTTAAAAAGTATTTATTTCGCCAGAAACTTCGGAAACTCCAGATGAAAGAGGCCCTCCCTCATTTTCTCTTTCCACCAGAGAAAATCGCGGTTTCATTAACCCTTTAATAACCAGCCGCGACTTGTACTTCTTGTATCCTTAGTATTTTATTCGAAAGGTGTGCGTTGAAAGCATTTTCTCGTTAACTCGACTATTACTACTACTACCAAGAGACCAGCAGGCTCTTTTTTCCTCGTTTTATTTTAAAATAAATTCCATGCCACTCTTGCTGATTCGTTTACGCTGGCTGTAATTATGAGCTGGACTTGGTCTGATCACGGATTCCACGGTAGTGCGATAACTTGCCATTTACTTATTACACTGTAAATTAATCCCGCGTGGTCATCAAGGATATTCCTTGCGGCCGTTTGGAATTTATTTTCGTCGCCTCGTAATTCCTGATAATTTGCAATTTGGCCGAGAAACACTACTTTGCATATCGACGAGTTGAACTTCGTTCGCATATCCAATTTCCTCGGTGGTTTAATTAAGTTTAAATATGCTAGACCCCGAATCGCAAGTATTATTTGCTCGAATTTTCATATTGGATTATAGTACCTGTCTGAAGAAGCCACCAGTTCGCCTGCGCGCAGACCTAATTAAGCGAAGAGCACCGTTCCGCATAATTAACGGATAATATTCCAACGAAAAAATTTTTCTCGCACTTCTTTTTTCCGAATAATTTTCAAATGAATAGAAAAAACAGGTCGGTGAATTTTTTTGTTCAAAATCCAAATTTCCTCTGGAATTGACGGTGCTATCGTAACATAGCGAGGAGAAGATGCACGGTACGAGAATGTTATTCTTCATCGCTCTTCAAAGGAGGAAATATATGTAAATGCAAATATTATTCCACCCACGCGAAATGCCTTTGAACATAGTTAAAAACCTACTTTGCAGTGCGCTATACCGTCATTCCATACATAATGCATATCTTGCCTAAAAAAAATCGTAGATTTGTTCTTTGCACGCGATGTCACCACGATGGATGGATGGCGAAACTTTTTGGCAAAAATTTCGTCAAAACAGTGTTAGGATGATTGTACAACCAATGGAATTCAAGTAGTATTTTTTGACAGTTAAAATACCTGAATGTAAGTACGTTTGTAACGCTCCCAGAAAGCTTCTTCTACTCTTCTTTTTAACCGAAATTTGATTTTTTACTTCAACTAAAAAATGGATACTCCACGTATGTCATACCCTTAATTATTCACCTCAATCGATTGTTTAATATCAAGTTTTCTTAATTTGTAGTAAAGCAGATCAGAATGGTCCTTACACATTTTTTCTTCAGTGACTTGAAACTGTATTAGTAGCTTAAGAATTTTAATGATTCATTAAATACGAATAATAATCCCATGGATTTTATTATGTAGTGGTAACATAAAAATTAATCGAGGGAAAATGTTATAAAGATAATTTATGAAATAGTGATCAGCAGATTAGAGATGAATCTCAGACGTAAAACGATTACAGACGTCTAAAAGCCACTCGCAAACTCACTTTCACGTTATCCTTACAAAGAACTTCAGAATTACTCTCGAGTTCGGCGCCAGAATTGCTTGGAGATGGTCTTCACTGTTTATTCGCTGCCCTTTCTCCACTTTAAGGCAATGCAAATTACTTTCATCTATCCCACCGTTTCATTTGGCTGCACACAGAATTTTATCCGAGAAAATTGTACCTGCTCATATCGTCTTAACTGTATAACTGTACAATCATCCTTTTAATCGAATTTCGCAATTCTAAATACCACATATATTAATATTAATAGCAAAAATGAGATCTAAGAGATTCTTCAAATGATCAAAGTTGTTTCACAACAAAAGAAACTTCTATATCTTACCATTCTAATTATCGTAGAATTAAAAAAGAAATGTTTTCTTTTACTTAAATCACAGTCATAATTTAAAATGAAGACAGGCGGTTCACATTTTTTAACAAAACAGTTTGACTAAAAAAAATAACAATTTTCCACTGACCATTTTGACTATAATCAGATTTAACTCATGACTATTATAAATGTACTCTTTTCCGCACAATTATTTTCTCATCTCACATGCGAGCAATTCATCAACGGATCACATATTTCCATTAACTTTTTTAGTCCTACCGCTTTGTAAGGGAATAATACCTGCCTCGACAAGTGAAATGAATAATTACTGGCGAATTCCGCTCTCTAGAACAACAATACAATGTGAATTGAATTTCGTTCGAGCAATATTTATAGAATCGCCTTTTGAACCTGCCACCGAGTTAATTGATTACTTTACTAAAACGCAGCAGAGCTAGGCTCTTTGTCTCTTCCTCTACTATCACGAAAGAAATTTCATCGCACTAAGTTCGTTTGTAGAAGTTCTTAATATTAATGCATAAAATGCGTTTAAAGCTTCCTTTGGCCAACTATATCATAAATCGCAATCCTTTATAAAGTACATCGTCAGCACCTGCGTATTGAATATAATTTTCCCAAATATGCAATTTTAATTAACCGTAACCCATGGTTCAAAATAAATAAATTCGGCGGGTATGAGCAATTACTCTTTTGTGCTCGATTTTTATAACGAATGTTTGTCGTTTACTATTGGATATTATTCCTGATTATTTGATTTCATATATACCCGAAATACACCTGTCACGCAAATTGTATTCTAACACTGTTACATTGGACACATCTGTCGATGTACGCACCTGTTTACAACATAAATATCTTGCTATTATGATTCCATAATGTCTAGCGTTCCGCCAAATTGTCACCAATTTACTGTTGAGCTCGGTTTGTGCATGGTGGTACCCGCGGTCTATTACGTATCCCTAATGCTTAGGGCTATTAAGTCTAACATGTTTGTTTTGATAGTCTGCACGCCTGGACGAAGTTAATGAACTCGAATTGAACTCGAATGGCCACGAATTATACTACATTTTCAAATTCGGGTGACATGAATATTTTGATCGAGTTGAGAAGAGTTGCTAAAAGAATTGCAAAAAAAGATTGTTCTGAACTAAATTTATCATATAACATATGTATGTATAATATATCAATCGAAATATCTTCGATGAATATTTTATATTATCATAGATGCAAAGGTCTTAAAAATATTAAGGTATCCAATTTTCAAGAAAATCAGTGTGGAAGATGCTATTCTAAATAATTACTATAAAATCCAACAAGGAATCATCTTCACGTACCAAACAATTTAGTTATTTACAGATTCTAAAAATTGTGTTCTTAAGTTATCAGATTACTACTTTTTTTTACATCCAATAAGAAATTAGAAATTGCAAATGTAACTGGTATACATATAGTTAAATAATATATCATAATATTTTAAATAGGATAAAATATGAAATATACAATGTGTTATTTTGATAAAAAGGAACAGTAGCAACGAAGTCGATCCGAGAGAAATACAGAAGACAAACAACCAGAAGAACGTCTAGAGAGAAATTTCCTTGTCGACGAAAGTGCGATTTGAAGTCAACGGAGATTCACATAGGAAGGATTGCACAAAAGATATATAAAAGGGTCGTCGTAAAGAACGAGCAGTTGGAGGTCCGGTTTCAACTGGAGCTACATCCGAAGAGAATAACAATCGCGCAGGCTTTTTTAAGAAATAATAAGAAAGAAGGCTGTCGCTAAATCAACGCACTCTACTACCACTCTCTCAATCTTTCTTAAGTCGAGTTAATCCTAATCCCAGATATATTGCGTCCTAAAATAACTTAAAGGAGTAGATTCGATTCAGCCAGCAGAAATGTAGTAGTCGATTCGAATTGCTTTGTAATTCATGTTCCCAACTCCGCGATAAAATTATGAGACAGTAGGTCAAATATATTTTTGAGTCGTTCAGCATGTTAAACCTCAAAAATTGGAGCAGCTAAATTTAATGTCATTGTATTTGTATATAAATGTAACAGATTTCTATAGAAAGTATTAAACTACACAAAAACCGCGTTGCTTGTTGCTTGTTCTAACATTGATGCTTCGCAGTGTTTCTAATTAATTAATGTAGTAATTGCAAAATTCCCTTTAAACTAGTCTTAATGTATTAATCTAACGGACAAAGTAGACAGAATTCGGTTAACTTTAATCAGTTTTTCATGATGTAGTTACAAATGAGCTTAACGATAAATTAAATATACTCCGTGAACCAAATAAATCCTTTTAATATGATACTCTAACAAAAAATTCGTTTTGTTCATTACGGTATAGTCGTACGACAGTTATCGAGAAATAAATATGGGAAATTTATAACAATTTATAACAAACAATTCTTAACTTCTTAGCAACACACCTCTCCAATATATTCTGTTGAGTTTGTTATACTCAAACCCGTATCTAAAAATCTACCATTCCAGTTCATCAAACGGTAACATATTTGTTTGCTCATTAGACCATTGATTACTCGACCGTACTGTAATGATACTGAGTATATAGTGAAAATCGTCAAATATTACACGTTAGTTCCGCGAGGTTTCACCCTCTAACTCCCATGCACTTTACACACCACTGACTTACACGCATGCTAATGTCGTTGGCCTCAAGCTCAACCATTTCCAATCCACGGGTAGTTTCCATTAAAACCGTCAGCTAATTACACTCTCATTACATACTTCATGTTATTATATTGCGTCAATTTTCGTGAAATTGAAAGTATCAATATATACTGTATACACATTATACACAATATACACATTCCACTTCGTGAAACTCTAATCTAATGTTACACTTATGTTAAATTAACAGAAGTGCTACTAGAAAATATAATACTACAGTTCCTTTCACAATTAGTATTATAGTATAAAATAAGTGAAAAATGCAATGTATGTAAATTTGCAAGTTGAGCTCGGTTTCCGAGAAAATTTATTTTACAAATATATAATCTATATCTGCATCAACATTAAGCCTTGACCTTTGAATTTTGCCTCAAATTATTGTTTCATCTTACCATTAATATCTCGTTATACCGTAACATCACGTTAATGTTTTAATAATGTGTCTTATAAATACTATTAATTTATATTATGAATTTCCGTTGAGTTTTACAATATTTTAGAATTTAGATCTTGTTTCAAAAACAAGATCACCGCTTGTGTTACTGTACCATCATTGCAGAGGTATTCCGTATAATAAATCCTGTTACGCTCACTATCACAGTTATAGTTAGATAGAACTAATACGTTAAATCGAAGTGCCACCAAGTGACCATGCGTTAATCGAACGGCCCTATACACACACACCCCAGTTCCGTAAAACGTCCCCGTTAGCTAACAGTTATCGACGCAGCCACACTAGCCGCGTGAAATACTTTCGGCGAGGCTCATCCCACCGGCCATTTAAACGCGAATCACGCACCCTCTGTTCACCCTCGTCCCACCATGTGGCTGATTTTACCCTCCTAATCGCCAAGCCTATAAATAGGCAGGTTTATCGTTGCTCTGACCGCACTGCGCGATCCCCTAAGGCCAATCATAAGGTGGTTTATATTGCCGCTACGTTACGCCACGCGATCACCGAGACTAATCACGCTAGTTTTGTCACCGTGATTCGACCTCCACAAATTCATTCTGTCGAGGTGAAGAAGCGACAAGGGACATAGGGGTTGGGAGCGTTCGATCCGGAGTATTTAGGTGCTTATGTGGTACACGTGTTGTTGACGTCTCACACTTGCGATTCACAAAAACTGTAGCCGATGCACTGGCAGTCTTGTCGCGGTATCGAGAGCGTCAATGTAGGTTGCGGTTTTACTCGAAGGACCAGGTGTGAGGAGATACACTGAGGTATTTGGAATGATTACGACAAGATTCTGATACAATTCGGTGACTATTATTCGATGTTGATACAAGGCGTGTCTATCAGAGGTTCTATGTCGCAGGTGGTGTGTACGACTCGGTGTCGTGGTTCTGAGTGTCGAAGATTCGTCGTTCGCTACGGGACCGATTTTTTGTTTTGGAAGTCGTCGCGATGGCGCGACGTGTCAATTCGCGGGGTGGTCGTGGTAATCGGCGTCTTGAGGGTGGATCCGATTTTCTTCGGCGACGGTGATTCGTTATGCTAGTTTGTTAAAACTCCACCCTTAAGACGCCGAATTTCGGTGTTTTCCGGCGGCCCGAGGTAGGGATGCCCAGGTAGCGCGGGTAGCCTGGGCGAAGGTTCCAGGAAGTCTGGCTAATTATTAGCGGGTTTCGGCGCGGGTATAATTTGGCACGTACAAGTTGTAAACTTATTGTCGCTGTTTGAACAATGTAGGAAGTTCTGTACCCAAAAGAATTGCTGCGGATGACCATGAGCGAGGCTGTACCGTTAGATTCGGTGCTCAAGTCGTAAAAAGAAAGGTTCGCTTCGACTCGATGTATATTGAGGTTCTGGGCCTCAACATGCCGCCCGGCCTTGAACGCCGCGTGTTCAATGTGTTTGGTTCGACTTAAACTAACTAACAATAAGGTGAATTTGGAGCTAAATGAAAGAGGTGCCTCGGTGGTTTAGTATGTGAGATCGTATCATAGTATGGCTAAGCACGCGGCTCGCCATAGTCGATCGGCAATGGTGACAATTTTCTAATAGGTCGCTTATATGTACCGCGAGCGGTTCGGACCGTTGCTACTCGCACTATATTATCCTCGCCTGGATGAGTTTCTATCACTCGTCCTAATACCCATTGCATCGATGGCATGTTGTCTTCTTGGACGATCACCAGTATTCCTGGTTGGAGTCCATCGGTTGCGCCGGTATGCCACTTTTTTCTGACGGTTAATTCGTGCAGATATTCGCGTGACCAGCGTTTCCAGAAGTGCTGGCGCATTTTCTGTACATGCTGCCAGTTCGATAGACGTCCATCAGGTATCTCTGACCAATCTACATCTGGGATGGTCGTCAGAGGCTCACCGATCAGGAAGTGGCCGGGAGTTAGGGAGGTTAGATCGTTTGGATCCGCGGATAATGGAGTAAGCGGACGAGAATTTAGGATTGCTTCTATCTGGCATGTGTACGTCAGTAAGGCTTCGTAAGATAATATGGCATCCCCGACGACTCGCGTTAAATGATGTTTGGCGGACTTTACAGCTGCTTCCCAAAGTCCGCCGAAATGTGGCGCACGCGGTGGGATGAAATGCCACGTGATACGTAAGTGACTAAATGAGTTAGCGATGCGCGATTGGGTTTCGGAATCGGCGATAAGTTGATAGAGCGCTCGCAATTCGCGGTTTACACCTATAAAGTTTGTGGCATTGTCCGAATACAGATCCGAACAAAGTCCGCGACGGGCGAAGAACCGCCGTAATGCGGCTAGGAACGCATCCGCTGATAGATTTTCGACGATTTCGATATGCACTGCTTTGGTTGCGAAACATACGAAGATGGCCAGGTAAACCTTCAATTTTCCACGATTGCGATGGAGTTTTTCTTTCACAAATAGTGGTCCGCAAAAGTCGACGCCTGTTCGGGAAAATGGTCGCGCGATGGATATACGGTCCTTAGGTAAATTAGCCATGGGAGCAGTTGGAATCCGTGGGTTGCGACGGTAGCATGTTATACATTTGTGTATCACAGATTTGATAGTACGCACTCCACACGGAATCCAGTATTGCTGCCGAATTGCGTTATGTGTAGATTGCACTCCAGCGTGCAGGTGTCGTTCATGAAATTCGCGGATGATAAGCATCGTGAGATGGTGTCGAGTTGGCAAGAGAATTTGATGTTTTGCAGCATAAGGTAGGTTTGCGCGATCTAGACGTCCGCCTACTCGAAGAATTCCAGTGTTATCGATAAACGGGTTTAGGTTGTTGAGAGCACCCGTCCCTTGCCGTGACGTCTTGAGTGTCTCCATCTCCGTAGCGAATTCTCGTTGTTGTACTGCTTTGATAACGCGTAACGCGGCGGTTTTTATTTCGGTAGAGGTGAGAGGGCCATGGACGTTATTTGCCTTCCTACAGTTCTGGGCGAATCTCCTGCAGTAAGCGATGACTCGAGTCATGCGCGTGTAACTCGAGAATCGGTGTGAAAAATCGGTCTGGATGGTGTGAGTCGGTAGGGATACAACAGGGCGCAGTTCCGGTATATCGGTGGAAGATGACTTGAATGTAGGCCATTCCGAGCTGGTTTGGAGTAGCCACGAAGGCCCTTCAAACCATAATCGATTATTAATTAACATTTGACTTGGTGTGCCGCGAGATATGAGGTCAGCAGGGTTAGACTCAGAAGATACGTGTCGCCATTGTTGCGGGTGACTGCTCGATTGTATGTCTGCGATTCGGTGGGACACGAAGGTTTTGAGAAGGTGAGGAGAGGTATTTATCCAATTGAGCACAATAGTAGAGTCCGACCAGAATGCTACCTGCTCAAAGGTAAGTCTGCGTAAGGATGCCGCTACGGTCTTATAGAGTCTGATTAATAGTTGGGCGCCGCACAACTCTAATCGCGGTAATGTCAGTGTTTTTAATGGCGCGACTCGTGATTTCGAACAAATTAAGCGTGAGTGTACCGTATTCTCGTGGTCAATAGCTCTTAAGTAGATGCATGCGCCGTATGCATTTTGGCTAGCGTCGCAGAATCCGTGCAATTGCAAGGAACGATAGGTTTGGGGAAGGATGGTTCGTGGAATCCTTAACTTGCAAATCAGCTTTAGATCTTGACAATAGGAGATCCAAAAGTCTAGGATATTGGTGGGAAGAGGCTCGTCCCAGGTTAGTTTTTGTTGCCAGAGCGTTTGAATAAATACCTTTGCGCGAATAACGAGAGGTCCGAGGAGCCCCAATGGGTCAAACAGCTTGGCGATGTTTGACAATACGATCCGCTTAGTGGCGCCTTCATAATCGGGTTGATTTATGGTGTATTCGAAGTTGTCGGCTCTTGCGTTCCAATGAATACCGAGGGTTTTTGTGGTATCGTCCGGATCGAGCTTGAGATGAGTGTGATCGTCGTGAATGTGGAGCGTTTCGATTAATGATGGTTCGTTTGATGCCCATTGACGCAAGGTAAATCCACCCGTGTGGCATAAGTGAATAAGACGGTCGCGGAGGTATTCGGCTTGTTTGAGAGTGGATGCTCCGGTAAGTAGATCGTCTACATAAAAATCTTCTTTGAGAATTGCTGACGCGATGGGGAACGCCTCTTGTTCATCGTCAGCTAACCTCTGTAAGGATCGAATGGCTAGGAATGGGGCTGCTGAGGTACCATATGTCACCGTGTTGAGGGTATAAGTTTGTATGCGCGAATTAGGTGACTCGCGCCATAGAATTTGTTGGTACCGTCTGTCATTCGGATGCACTGTGACTTGCCGGTACATTTTTGTAATATCTGCCGTTAGCGCGTAGGTATGGGAACGGAATCTAATTAAAAGGCTAATTAGGTCCTCTTGGATAGTGGGTCCCGTCATGAGGGTGTCGTTTAGGGATAGACCGGTTGACGTTTTGGCGGATGCGTCAAAGACTACCCGAACCTTGGTTGTCAGGCTTGATGCTTTTACTACTGCGTGGTGTGGAAGGAAATACCCGTTACGATCCGGTTTTGGCTGAGGGCTCATATGTCCTAAGTGTTCGTATTCTCGCATAAACGCGACATATTCCTTTCGCAAGTCTGCATTTCGTGCGAGCGTCCGTTCAATGCTATATAGACGTTTTATCGCGATGGAGTATGATTCGCCGAGATCTGCTTTGGAGGATTTAAAGGGCAATCGTACGGTGTATCGTCCCGTTGTAAGATCGCGCTGCGTGTGATCGCGGTAGTGTTCTTCGCACTCGCGTTCCTCAGCTGAGAGGCGACGACCATCGGTAATTTCCTCAATTTCCCAAAATTGTTGCAACTGGGTTTGAAGCGCGTCGGTAGCCACGTGGCAAGAAGTTTTATATAAGATTTGGTCTGTGATGGCAGTTTTCCCCGCGAGTACCCATCCTAATCGAGTTTGCTGTAAGATGAGATGATTATTCGCAAGTGCTATTTGACGTGGACACAATAATTGATAAAATATTTCGGCGCCGATGAGACCGTCGATTGTAGAGGGGTGGCGAAAGGTGGGATCGGCTAATGGCAGGTCTGAAGGCATATTCAACGTTGTGCAGTCGATGGGTTGCGCAGGTAAATTGCCCGTTACGCGAGGAAGTAGTAAAAAGTTCACGTTAATTTTGAATTTGTTAACCGACGAGTGGATGCAGGTTTTAACGATGCTTGACGCGAACGATTCGGAACCGCTGATTCCGGCGACTGGAACCTTGATTTGAGTTTTGGGTAACCCTAATTTTTTAGCAAATTGCTCGGTGAGAAAATGGGATTGAGATCCCGAATCCAGTAGTACGCGACATGGGTGTAAAGCTCCTTTGCTGTCGGGCACCTGTACGACTGCCGTTGGAAGGATGACTTGAGTCATCGACTGTGCCGGTAGCGATACGGTATGTGATTGTGTCGCGATTGCCGGTTCGGATTCAGGGTGTAATAATGTGTGGTGTTTCGCGTTGCAAATTCTACAAGCGCCGTACGCGCACTGTTCGGTTGCGGCGGTGTGACTCGGTCGAAGGCAGTTTTGACAAAGTTGCGCTTTCTGTGTCATCGTGACACGTTGCGGAATAGATGCGGCCCTTAATTGGTCACACGAGTAGGTAAAGTGTGTCTCCTTGCAGACATGGCAGGATGGCGTGGAATTGGTAATATAGGCCTGCACGGGTTTCTTGAATGGGGTACGCGTGGATATTGGATGTCGTTGCTGCGAATGGGATGGTTTAGAGCTAGTGGTAGGACCCGATGGTTCAAATAGCTTGCGACGAATGTGTAAAAATTCTAGAAACTCGTCCATAGTCGGCAATGGAGTTTGTTGCCGTTTCTCCTTCCACTTCAATCGTGTCGCTTCGTCGACCTTTGACAAAATGGCGTGCATTGGAAATGCCTCTAGAAATGGTTTTTGTAATGATGTTAACGCGCGATAGTTTTTTGTTGCGAGGTCGACGATTCGTCCGAGGGGATCTGGGACAGATTTGTCGTATGCGGGCAAATCGAAGATTGCCTGAACGCGATTGTTGATAAGCACGATCGGGTCGTCATAATGCTTTTCTAGGAGATTCCAAGCCACGGTGTAATTTGCTGCGGTTGTTTCCAGTGATTCGATTTTTTCCGCGGCGGCCCCGGTCAGACACGAACGGAGATACATTAATTTTTGTCCGTCGCGAAATTGTGGGTTTTCGTGAACGGCTGAAAGGAATGCGTCACTGAATCCTGGCCAACCCTCGTAGGTTCCACTAAACTTCGGCAAGTGCATAGTCGGCAGTTTTACATGCGTTTCGGATGATATCGTGAGCGGTGAGGTTACAATGGGTTGCCCTTGCGAATCTACCTGGATCGTTAGGTGCGACGGACCTCCGACCCCGGCAGGGGGATTATGCGTGTTACTGATCGAAGAAGCCCTAATAAATGGCTGCGCTCGGCCTACCGCTGCATAATACAATTCATCTATCTGTTGCCGTTCCTCCAAATGTTTAGCGAATTCGTCATCCGACGCGGTGGCTTCGATTTTGTCTTGCACAGTTTCAAAGTTCTTATAGTCGGTCTCTAACTTAGCGATGCGCACTTGCAATTGGTCTACCATCGATGCGGAAGAAAAATCGGATACGTCTAGGAATTTGACGAAGACCGTGATTTTGGATTTAATGACCGCTCGCTTGCGGGTCGGATTGATTTCGCGCGGACTTTCGTTGTTTGCCATACTGACGTACTACACTGACGCGAGGAGATAGGAAATCGGTGAGCAAATACTGATGCAGACTTACAGGATGATGCGGAGATGTCTGCCTCTGGACTGCTGCTGAGGCTGGATGAGCTGCGTGGTTGGAGGTGCGATGATGCTTCTTTGATCCTCTCGGTTGGAATCGGTGACGAAGACAGCGTGATCTCGAAGCTCTCCCTGGATGCTGGACTCCTGGCTGGCGCAGGTGGTCCTCACAGGTGATGAATTCGCTCCTTGGTTGATAGCGATTTTCGATGGGTCAGATCGTTCCTGGGGTGGAATCGATCCGCGGCGTTGGCGAGTTCGCTCCTTGGATGGTGGCGATCCTCGATGGTTCAGATCGTTTCGTATGTGAAAGCGATCCGCGGCGTTGGCGAGTTCGCTCCTTGGATGGTGGCGATCCTCGATGGTTCAGATCGTTTCGTATGTGAAAGCGATCCGCGGCGTTGGCGAGTTCGCTCCTTGGACGGTGGCGATCCTCGATGGTTCAGATCGTTTCGTATGTGAAAGCGATCCTTGGTGTTGGTAATGTCCAAGAGGTCGGTGGATCCGGCTCGAAGGACCAAAATGTTGACGTCTCACACTTGCGATTCACAAAAACTGTAGCCGATGCACTGGCAGTCTTGTCGCGGTATCGAGAGCGTCAATGTAGGTTGCGGTTTTACTCGAAGGACCAGGTGTGAGGAGATACACTGAGGTATTTGGAATGATTACGACAAGATTCTGATACAATTCGGTGACTATTATTCGATGTTGATACAAGGCGTGTCTATCAGAGGTTCTATGTCGCAGGTGGTGTGTACGACTCGGTGTCGTGGTTCTGAGTGTCGAAGATTCGTCGTTCGCTACGGGACCGATTTTTTGTTTTGGAAGTCGTCGCGATGGCGCGACGTGTCAATTCGCGGGGTGGTCGTGGTAATCGGCGTCTTGAGGGTGGATCCGATTTTCTTCGGCGACGGTGATTCGTTATGCTAGTTTGTTAAAACTCCACCCTTAAGACGCCGAATTTCGGTGTTTTCCGGCGGCCCGAGGTAGGGATGCCCAGGTAGCGCGGGTAGCCTGGGCGAAGGTTCCAGGAAGTCTGGCTAATTATTAGCGGGTTTCGGCGCGGGTATAATTTGGCACGTACAAGTTGTAAACTTATTGTCGCTGTTTGAACAATGTAGGAAGTTCTGTACCCAAAAGAATTGCTGCGGATGACCATGAGCGAGGCTGTACCGTTAGATTCGGTGCTCAAGTCGTAAAAAGAAAGGTTCGCTTCGACTCGATGTATATTGAGGTTCTGGGCCTCAACACGTGTCCTGAAATCGCTATTTATCGTCGTTCAACTTGAGTGGTATAAATTAAGGACTGTTGCTTTGGTTATCTGGCTGAGTGAATTCGCACTGGACGTCCGCAAAATCTTCGCTTTCCGAACAAAACCTAATGCAAACCTTGTCGTCAAATTTTTGGGCTTGAATATTGATGAAGCAAAGAAATTGTAAGAATAAGAAAGAGAAGATACATTGGTTGCTTAATTTAATAATTCTTTTCATTACTCAACATTTAGACTTCTCAATTGTTTTCAGATATGTAAGAAAGGTCATTAAAATTTTGATTATAATTTTTATTGCATCGTTGATATATCTGAATAACGTTAAAGATTGATTGAGGCTGTAGAATTCGTTGTTTCTTATTATTCAAATCTACTTGATCAGTATTCGGAAAATATTATGCTGTTTGGTTATTATTCCATAATATTTAATATTCCACTGTGGACACTGTAGAATTGCGTTTGCAAACTTCCAATAAACAAGCATTCGGAATCAGATATCAGAATAACAGAAGCACTAAAGAAAATAATTTAGAGTAGATGCTTTATTCGTATGTCAATATCTACCGTCAATTAATATTTGTGTTTTCGTCACGATCCCTGTCAACGTGAAATCTCATTTTCTCTCTCCATTTTCAATACAATTTATTGTATAAAAATGATTTACGGATGTCGTTACTCTACTCACCTACATTCAACTTTATCCAATTTATCGACATCAAAATACGTTTCGATCAAAGTGAGACATTTAAAAAAAAAAACATAATTACACAGAATTTGATAATTCCTCTAATTAAAAGTTTATTCTATGGAGTTGTCCCGAGATACAAACTATGTCCTCACATTCGGGTGAATTATTATAATTGGAGAACGAAATAGTAGGGTGAAAACGAAAACGATTCACCCGGAAATTCGCGAGCAAGTGCTTTCATTCGAGGGCAGCCCACATTCCGTGAGAGCATGATTTTCCACCCTCGCAGCGAAACTGTGTCACATCATTACGTCCGACTTCCCGGGAGAAAATCACTTTAGCCGCAGCAAAGCAGACGGAAACGCAGAATAAGGCGGCTGCACGCAATTAAAAGCAGCCAGCAATTGCAAAGAAGACTCGAGAAACCAAGAATAGCATAGGTAGGTAGGTAGGTAGGTGGGTAAAGTAGGGAGGGTGAAGCGTATCAATGAGAAGAGCAATGAGAATTGCTTTGTTTCGAGATGACTCGAGTGTATGCCATGGAAATCTGAATTACAAGTGCGAATTGCACTGAGCTTCGAGGGTAATTAAGTACGTTTTGAAAGAGGATACACTGCAATCGTAAGCAACCTCGGAGTATCTAATTGTGGGGATGTGTTTGTTGATGAAAGAAGACAAGCAGACACGAGTCAATATGTGTAAATAGAATAGGATTTCATATTTACTAATGGAACGATTTATAGGAAAATGCATGTTTATAATAGGCGGTTTACAAATTAAATTAGATAAATAAAATAAAATGAAAGAAACATGTGTCTTATTCTACATTGCATACATACGTATGTTCTGCTGTATATGTAAATGGTTAACGATACGATTGTTACTAGTATTATTATCAGTAATACAGTATATGTTCATTTCAATAAACGTTTGGAGAATAGATTCAATTACTTGTGAAATGTTCATCAAAAATGATTTCCTGTACAACTAATATCTTGTATTAATTTTGCGATGGAATGATTAAATATATATATATATCTAACACAGATATATCTGTGTTAAAGCAGTTACTTCTCACTAATTTCATAATGACAGTAATTAAATACATGTACTCCATTCCCCACGTGAATTTAACGATTCAAATTTATATTTCGGCTCTTTCTTTGTGCCAAATCACTTGCCTAATATCTTTAATTCTTACTTCCCTAATTAACCCACATAAATCTTCTGCACCAAAATACTAATTTGCATCCTCTCCATCCACTCGAAAGCGGACGAATTCGTCAATTTTGAAGCAGCCAATAAATAAGAGAATATCGGTTCGTTTTTATGGAATCGACGTGACGAAATTGAAATCGTTTCAACGATCGGGTCTATTTACCAGTGGTTAGAGACTCTACCACTGATTCAAGGGATGGTGCGGAGAGAGGCGGAACCGAAGCTCTCGCGATGAAGAGGACTTTTCAGTCGTAGACAAAAGCAACGGGCCCTCTCGCACCATCAGACGGCATCGATCGATGACAGGAGGACGCAGGAAACCAATGAAAGGACAGCCAAGCCGGAAATTGACGGTGATGCGAGAATCCTTCGTCGCAAAAATCTACCTGAACCACGATATGGAACTACGAGGCTAGTCATAGCTGCCCAGCCGCAATCTCAAAGGGACCAGCCTTTCGAAAGCATGCTTTTTATAAAGCGCTTCCCGTGACTACTACTCCCTGCCTTCGGACCGCTTCAACTCTTTTCCAATGCTCTTTTCAGTTGGTCGATTGCGATGCACGCACTCGCGCGCGCACCCGTTCATTCATTTTCTCGTCCTAGCGCTTGCTGCTTGATTTTCGGCGCGTGAGTTTCGAGTCCCTTTCAATCGAGTGGATTGCCTCTTCAGTGGTCCTAGTGCGTGACTCGATTCAAGAGTGTTTCTTATTATCAAAATCACTCGGATTGTACTAGTTTTGATTTGAATAAGACTTTTCGCTTGAGAAGCTCACATTCCGAGAATATGACAATAAGAAGGTAAATGGGAGAATAAAATGGTGAATATTAGACAGATGTAGTAGTGGTAACTATTTTGAAAACGTTCAGTTTGCAAACCTGACTGAATACTTGCAAGCGTAATTAAATATTGACAATAATATATAATGTATAAATACATTTATGGAGAAAAAAAGGAATTCGTAAGTTGCGTCGAGAGTATTTTCATTTCTAAATTTTGTGTTCGATCAAATTAGAACCAATTAGATACCTTATAATTAAACCATGAAAGAATTTATTTCATTTTTTATTAGATCTTTGCATTCTGATATTGCTATTCCAGTTAACTCACATTTAGGAAGTATACTACTGTGTACAACTGTGTGAATCATTTCAGTTATAAGAAAACAAATTATTTTGTCATATATTTGGAATGATAATATATGGTTGTTCACGTGAGCTCCACTAACCTCGGAAATATAAATCAACGGCTCTACGTATTTAGCCATAATTCCGGTTATGTGTAATACAGAGCAACCATCGTTGCAATGCAACGTACCTATACTAAATCAAAAGAAAAAAACAGTGAAGATATGGAAAAGAAGAGTAAACACGCAGCAGCATATTTTGAAAAGCTTGAAAAATAAACAGGTACAAAGTAAGTAATGCGCTTCCCGAGCAAATACCGGGAGCTATACACACTCCGGAAAACATTCGACTGGAGCATTATCGTTAGGAGTACACTTTGAAACTGGCAACGAAATTATCGTTTGTAAAGCGGACAAGACAAAAAGTTAACAAACCCATACGAATATTTATTTGTGCATTCGCTTCCAATTGACAAATTTGAAATCCCAACGTTTTGTC
Source organism: Trypoxylon attenuatum (assembly GCA_963989405.1). NCBI lineage: Eukaryota > Metazoa > Arthropoda > Insecta > Hymenoptera > Crabronidae > Trypoxylon > Trypoxylon attenuatum. The sequence continues at coordinate 14,593,255 of OZ022491.1, forward strand.
ATATTTGAACAGTGAAATGAGTAAATGTATTGCAAACTTGATGGAAACCTCAAACATGAAAGGTGAACTTTTCCCATTTTATTTCAATTCTGTAATTGGAAAAACAGAAAGTTGAAAGAACTTAGCTTCAATACTGTTTCTCTGTTTCACCTTTCCAGAGCAATAATTGCTCTCAACACAGTCCTAGCCATTAAACATTTTAGAGTGCAGAAAATAAGAGTTAAGTACTCTACAGACATCACTGGAATAATAAGGAATCATAAGAAAATAATATGAACCTGAAGTACTTTTTCATTTACTTCTATCTTATCAGCCAAAATAGTTTGTTGTTCTTTGACATTCCTCACCGAATGAATTTCTCGCACGATCGAGTACATTGGTATTCGAGTAGCCATCTATTTCCCGATCGAGTTCGCACGCAAAGTGGCTGCACGATTTCGCGAAGGCTTGACCACGGCCCCTTGAGGCTCGGGAGGCCGTGAAACGCGATTCCTATCGACCACAAAAGAGTTGCAATGCGAAGACACGAAATTTGTTCCCGCTAGAATGGCTATTGATGGATTTGCGATAATTGTGCTGCCGTGGGGCCTCGCCCATAGTTAATGGAAGGTTTGTGTAGATCAAAGCCCTCACTAACAATGACGAGCAACCTCCGACCTGCTTCTAGGTGGCCTTTAACCGGCTTTCGGGACAGCTACCCCAACCTATCACCTGGCCGCACCCTCGTTACCGGTCTTCGCACGTGGAATCTCTACACAGAGTATCAAATTTACCAATGAGAAAAGGTGTGGAAGCTTTATCTTTCACCATCCTCTGGGATGCCATACCTGTATGTAATAGCTTTTAACGTGAAAATATTTACTGCTTTCCGCGTGGAAATTGGAGTAATTAAAAAATGAATTAATCTGGAAATTAGATTTAAGGGCGGGAAGAGTCTTCAATTAATTGCTTTGATCGTTAATCTCGTTTCAATCCTACTTTTTATTGGAAAGAGTATCCTAATGTAAGTGAGAAGTTGAAAATTGATTCTAAATGTAAAGAACGGTAATTATAATTATCAATCGGTCTATTTTGGTAGCAGAAACCCATATTTCACGTCGCTCCCTGATTCTTGAGAATCAGTAATTGAGGCTTTAAGTAACTATTAAGTCGCAAACGTCAATTTAATTTAAACCTGAATATATGTTGTTTTTGTGGATGGGAGAGTTAATTTACCACCTTGCAAACACCGGTTCTCGTTAGATCACCAAAGTGCAGTAAGGTTGGACGTGGTTTGTACTGGGATGGGTGACCGCCTACGAACACCACGTTTCGTTGATAATTTACCTGATTGAGTGAATAACTAATCAGTTACCTTGAAAAGGATTCCAAACCCCGGAATCGAAACGTTGGCCACTTATTTTTCATCTTTAAGTTCATGGATGGTGCAAAGGCATTAATAAACAATTATTTATTTGTCAATTTAATTTAGTTGATATATGCTCAAGATACTGTGCATTCTTAATGAACACCACGTAGGTTGTTTTGTAGTCGAGCACTAGAGGAAGAACTCCCTCTGCAGGATAAGGTCCACACTGTACAGTTATTCTAGAGCTGTTTGTGGTGGATATTATGCTGGTTTAGGTTCTGGAATTGCTAAAGCCTGTTTGCCGTGGTCAAAGGTGGTTAGGCTCGCCCTTCCCTGTATAGGGCCACCGATTATCAAACCGCAGAAATGGATGTCGCTGATGACGCACGCGAGGTTTTTCCTGAGGCTTTAATCGAATTAGTGCCAATAATAGATTTCGCATTATTGCAACCACGGAAATTAATTTCAATCACCAAGTCAATTTCCAGGTTGTTCAAGGCCTTTCAAGCGGATTACAACATTATTATTATCTCGCAAATTATTTATATGTATCATTTATGTGTGGTCGGATAAAAAAGATGTCTTGTATTTGCATGAAGCATTTTGTAATCATGTTCATGAATTTTATTTTGTAATTCGGGCAAATGAACTCGAACACAACTCGCAATCTCACATTTAATAATGCAGTAAGTAATAATATAGCATTAAATAGTATAATTGTCGCGATATATTATTTGTCAAAATATTCGTAAAGCGAAGCAAACGAGAATTGCCCAACTGTGTGGTAATTTTTTATGTTTAGTAAATAATACTCTGAATGTTCAATAAATATAATTAGACAAAATTCATGTTCCCATTAGCTAAGATTTGTATTCAGAATCTATGACTTACTTTACGAGTGATGGATCATCCGAACCCGAATCTTGCCTTTTCGTCGAACCGTCAACCTGGAAATGTGAAAACGTTAATCGTTAGCCCTATTCTTTGAACACTTAGTACAACAGCTTGATATCTATTTTAGATGCACAGAGTAGAAATAATTTATGAAGCTTTGAACAGATGATTTCTAGTTGGTAGATGAACCAAGTTTGAGAAGAAAAGCCGTCACGAGTATAAACTTTTCTCGTGTGTAATCGAAAGCAGATTTCTTTGGCGTATAATTTAGTTTGGTTTTTATTTAAAGTACCTTACTTTATTCAAATCCCTTCAAAACTTTCGCTACTATGGCGAGAACATGGAAAACTTTCGCCTGTATTGCGTCAGTTCGAACAGATTTAAGTAATTCAATATACATGAAATTACATGAAAATACATTGTATAATGCCGGTTTGTTATATTGCGTGAACCAAAAAGATTGGACGAAAAAGAAATTGGTAGAATAAATAATATACGTACATAATTACTGTGATGAATATAGAATTTATGTATAAATTTCTTTCAAAGACAAGATTTTCTAAACAATCGAATCAAATATAGATCTTAGATAAAAACACAAATGGCTTTAATCACGACATAATTTGAAATAGTTTCACACTGATTGACATAATTATTTTTAGCAGAATAATCCAACCAGCCAAATGTATCTTCAACACATATAAGTAAAATCCGCGAGAATAATAGAAAGTCGAAACCCACTTTCCGTATTATCTTAAAAGTTAGATCTCGATTTTTCTAAGAGCAGCAAAGGAAAATTGAGACGAACGTTTGTATCGTACTCTATTCGGTACCCACGAGAGTCTAGGAACGCTTTAGTTCTTCTTTCCCTGCGGCAGCATAGAACGAAATGATAAGCCGCTTACGGACTTAGCGGCTCGACGAAAATTCTGTCAGCTCCTGGCGACATGGAGCAAATCCTCGAGGCGCGCTTGCTTTGGCTATCTCCCTTCCGGCCGAGACACTTCCGGCCAGGTAAACAAAAAAAAAAGGTGCGAGCGTGCCATAGTGAGATAGCCCACGGAGGAATTTTTATTACACTGCGCCTCGAGACTGGATTACTATGCGTGGCCGTCAGAGTATTAAGCCGCAGCCAGAAAACCCAGAGAAAGAAACTCGCGCTACTGGAACAGTTACCACTTGCCCAACTGAAATTTGTTTACGTTCGCAAAACTCAAATTTTCCTTCCAGGCAATTTCGAGCCGACTTCAAACGGAAGTAAAGGCAGGAGAAAAGTACTACTCGAGCCTTAAAAAGGGAGAGGCTGTCGAATGTTAGACGTGCTTCTCTTTGTGAAATGATCGTAGGGTGGTCTATAAAGTCAAGTTATGAAAAGTATGCTGGAATTCTGAGATCATTGAATCCATAGAGAACTGTATGTTTGATTTTGTTTAAGTTATGGAATTACGATTCCTGTGATAGCACTGAATACTTATTTAGAATAAGGGACAGTGCCATTAGCGATACAATGAAATATTAGATCATTAAATGATTAATTAACATTTCAACGTGTGCTCAATGTTCTAGAATTTCACGAGTAGGTTGCGGCTGATACTAATCGTAATTGAAATATTTTGTAAGTTCTTCAATTTGAAAACTTTGCAAAGATACTGTTTCTTATTCGTTATTCGAATAAAATACATCCAGCTCTACCGCGAATGTAATGTTTTCTTAAGCGTGAAACGTGCAATATACGTAGAAATAACAAGCTTCCATTTCCAGCTACCTTCCCACTGGATCTTTTTCCAAATAACCAAGATCGTACTGACGTGTATAATTCCAAAATTACATGCAATTAATCCTACGCTCTTTGCTACTCTAAAACTTTAAAACGTGTGCCGTCTATATTCGACGCTTATTACTCTCAACCATTAGCGTCCATGCACGAGCGAAGCACACCACAGAAATATAAATATTTCATGGAAAATTACGAGGTCCGGAACCGCAGAGCGGTGGTAGGCTGTTGAAACGCGTAATTCGGAGCCAGCCGCGTTTCCTGGTGTCGTGTGGCATAATTTTTCCTGGCTTTATATTCAGTTTCGGGCCGTCTGATGCACTCGCGGTCGCAGCTGAAACGATTCTCCCCGCGTGAACGCTCCACTGGGAGGGTGTGAGAGTGTTGGATTAAGTATGTGTTGGTGGGGGAGGGGGGGAGGTTTGCTACGTCACGTGGCTGACAACTAAAGTCACGCTACCTCCCCTCAAGCAATGTATTGCACCGCGCGAATCCTCCCGTAAAATGCACTGTAAATTGAATCGCCGAGTGCATAAAAGACGGTTTCATCCGCTCGCACTACGAGTTTTCGAATTTGCGCGGTAAGTGAGCCGCGAAAGAATCGCGGAGAAAGACGGGTCGGTCGGTGATCCCCTCTGGATGCACTGTGTCTGAGAGAGTGGAAAATCATATTCTCAACGCGTGAGAGGTATTGAATTTTTGGGGGACATAAAACATTGTGGAAAACAGAGAAGTATCATACAAAGTGTTATAGTCTTTTAGCTATGAATCTTCTTAACAATCAGTCTACAATACTTTATCCCTAAGTCTCGACGATGTCTGATAATATGTCAATTTAGTACAGAACGTAGAAATGTTTTTTACATAATTCTTTGAATCCAATTCATTTATTTAACCAACAAAGTATTAATGTTGCGTGTTAAATAATTTAATGCATTAATTACGTTCCTAAAAATGCAATTGATATTCTTCAGATGCTGTGATGAAGTTCTGTTGCGAGATTCCTTAGAAAAATTACGAGATTAACGTGCTCACAATATTCTATATATCAATAACAATGCTTGCTATTGATGTTAATAAAAAGTAATTGAAAATAGTCTGAAAAATGGAGCTCGACAAGACTGTAATGGCTTAATATCAATTTCGTTTTTTACTTCGTATTAATTTGTAGAACAAATAATAGCTTAATTAGTCTTTACTACAAACAAGCAATTACGAGCTGCAAACCAAGAGATAGAACTGGAACATACTAATGTCCTTAAACTGAGGCACCTTGCAGTATTAAACTACCACAGGTATTGAGGGAGCCGTTAAATCTGAAATACCGATGATCGCCGGGCCGAGTCGGGTATATGGTCGATCGTATCACTTAAATATGGACTTAACTACTTGCTACGCTCGATGCATCTACTAACGATACTCTTTACTATAACACTTGAATCATTCCACCAGTAGATGTAATGTTATTCAACAACAAATTGTTGGAACCGACAAAACAACAAATAATGTGTTTATAATTAAGTTTATTAATGTGTTTATACATATATTTATACATTTAATTATTGGGAATTTTGTGCAAGAGATTATGATAATCTGTGAATACCATTAGAGTCAAAATAAATTATTTCACACATCTAAGTTCTTCTTTAGTTAATTACCACCGGTTTTTTCCTTAATGTTCTCCTCCTTTTATTAATACTAAAGAAAATAATCCTTTGAGACTTTAATTGAACAGTTATACATTATTTTTCTAAAATTCTGATATTAACGATACATGCAATCGTTGGAAATCATACGGAGGATTATAGCGACGAAGGAGTATCGTTGAACTGTTTCAAACTGTTCCAGAAAAACTCTGGGAAATGGCTGTTTCCAATCGGATTGCAGTCAATGTTACAAGAATCGGGCATTACGTTTGATCCAGAAAGAAACGGGACACAGTAAGTAAACTCACTGTGTACGGTAAAGCTAGCTATCGAAGAAGGAGGCAAGAGGAGATCGCATTTCGCGGACTAGATATTGCCAGTGGTTGGTTGAGAATCGAGGCACGGTTGAAGCCGAAGCCGAGGAGCACTTTATGAAACGCGAAGCGGGCCCACGCTCGTTTTCAGACCGCGAATAATGCATCGAAACACGAGACTCTCGAATGTCATGAGACGAGTGAACTCACGCTTTCCTGCTCACTCTCATGGATACCAATTCTCTCCCCTTCTCACTTCCGCCTTCTCTTCATCTTTCTCTTTTCGTCTCTCACTTTGCACACGAGCATATAACCGTACGACTACGTTTATTATGCGGAAAACTTGATGCTGGCTACCGGTTTCGTTTGACGCGCGCGCTCACCTAAACCTCTAGTGACGTCCTTGAATAAAGAGAGAGTCCGCATTTCCGGTACATGGATCCGATACCGGAGGCTGGTTTTCAAATATACCACGGTGAACATGTCGAAATACATACAGACTCCCACGTCCGCTTGTCCAAACTGCCGCTTCGTTGTGATGCGACTTCGTGTTCTGACAATGGTCAATGTCCCGTTGACCGATCAACTTTTGTATCGTTAGTTCCAAATTAATATCTATAAGCGAATAAGTTGAGTAACCCAATGAAAATGATTTAATATTATAAAATCGTTATTTCTCTAAGATATCGGAATTTGTGGATCTACTGGTTCGTATTCGTGCTGTATCTTTTAAAAGTCGTTTTCATTTATTATTGTGTTTGAAATTAGAATTCAAAGTGTCAAAAGTGAATAAAAGGCCTGAATGGATCATGCAGTCTATTGATGTGGGAGTTTTATCCGTTAGAACTAAACAGAATTGTTATAAAATATAAAGGAACACTGTTTCAGTTATATCCTTCATTAAAACGCTAAATTCAATTTTTCTTATCCGTCGCGAGGTATGCATTGTAAAAATACAAATGCTATGCAAATTTCTATAAATCCGTTATATATGTTGGATTCCATAGTAAAGTATTAATAAAAACCTATTAAATTTTTTGCACTCTAAAGAAAATAATGCTATCCGAAGTAATACTTATAAGATGCCATGAGAAAATTGATCAGAATTGTACAACCGACGTTCAAGTTTACTCTCTATAGTTTAAGTCTCATTTGAACAATACAAGGAAAGCTTTCCGAGATCAACAAGTACGAAGCCGCCACGATCGATGTAGGAATGGATCACTATACAGTCGAGTAGATAGATAAATAGCTGGGCAAATGGATGAGCAGCTATGTAGATGGATGGGCGCATAGGGAGTGCGATACGTAGATCAATACAAAGGTGTATAGATATACAGTGAGGCACACAACCGAATAGTCTACACATCCCCAAAAACTGATTCTTATCAAGAAACAACGAACAAAGGCTCTAGTCGTATAAGGACAACGTTAATAATACACGGACGTTTTTGCATAATAGAAACAATAGCGCCTTTAAACAAAATTTTGTTTCAGACCATTTCAAACCAATTAGAAAAGTTACAAATGGTTCGGCTAACAATAAACATTTAATTCTTAAATGTGTGACAGAGAATTTTACGATGAATTTATTATGTAATTATTCTTATCGCTGTTACTTCATCATAATTTCTTTCCGTCAATCATTTACCATACCTTCGTTATAGTTACATCGTATATTTTTGTTAAAGCGACAAGTTTATCAATCTGTTTTGTAAACAGTGAATTGAATTATGATCGAGTGTATAGTTGGATTTATAGGTCTCACATCACCATTATAGGAAACCGATATATTATCAACTGTAATATATCTACGGTAAGATAAAATACTGTGGTTCTCCAGGGAGTGAGCGTTCTTTTCTACCGCAGATCTATTCAATTTCTGCCCTGCATCCTAGCGTACCACTCACACGCTGGAAATACATTTTTCTTGATTACTGGTAACTATAGCTTGGAGTTTTATTTACCTTAGTATATTCCTTCTACACTGTAACTTTATATGATGAGCTCGCGTTATATGAGATTTCATTTTAGCACGCGTGACAGAAGTTCATACGGAAATATGAACGCAGACAAAATGCTAAATGTAGATGATTCAACTTCGGATTTCAAAAGGTTGAAATTGCAGTAACCATTGGTAATACAGTATCAACTTATCTTGGAGGTTAAATTCGGTAGTATCAAAAGAATTAAATGGCTTAGAATTTCATGATTTTAGATATAAAATATCAGCACACAACATCGGAATATTAGATAAAAAAATCGGGATAACAAATCATAATGATCTAGATGAAAATAAAATTTCCCTACTTTTTTAAGCTTTTAAATATACTTAAAATTAAGTGGAGTTATTTATCGAGAAGAATAGGTAATTCTTCTCAATTTTATACAGCGTATAAGACTGTTTGTGTTAGTGAAATGTACTTTGCACAGCAATTTATCGATTCGCAAGAGTTCGTTACCGTAAACATGATATAAAAATCATATTGTTACGAAGTTAGCTTTTTTAACGATGAAGCTCAAAACCTATTGAAAAGCTAGAGAGAACACTGTTATCGCGCTGCGCTTGACAGTGACAATCTGTCACGCACACAGAAGCCAGAGCGAAAAAGGGTAAAAATTGGAAATCCGTCGGGTACAAAAAGCGAGCGAAGCAGCAAGTGCGCCTAATTAGCGAGGTACCGCCTGAAACGTCGCAATATACGTACGTGCACGTGTGAAAATAACGAGCTTCATCTCCACGCACTACTTCTCATTTATTTATTTTTTTTTCTCGAATAACCCTCAACGAAAATCATCATCATCATCTATTGAAGTATATCTTGGAACGAAATAGTAAAATTGTACAAATTTGATGAATTAGAGCAAACTGTCTATAGTGGAAAAATAGTTAATGATGTGCCACGAATATAAATAAATTCCCACAGTGAACTACTAACGACGTTAGAAATTACTATGGCGATGTTGTCACTGTAAAAACTATATTGAAATAATATTAAATTTATTTATGTTGCACTTATTTGGTACAATTTTATGTAACCTGATTTACATAATCTAGTTATAAACACGTGAGATGTTATATTACACGTCGTTTGTAATTAATTGAAATTGCATAAAAATTCGATTTTCTGTTTATTTTAGAAGGATAAATAATACAATTTCCCTAATTATTTATGGATCTAATGAGAAGAGATTTATTAGTATGCTAAGTGTAACCAAAAAAAATGATTTACATACAATTCTAAATTACCTCTCGTCATCCCACAATCAATATTTTACTATACGTATACGTATACGTATATGTATATGTATGTATATTGAAACGGAAGTGGGGACCACAGTGCGAATACTCGGAATGTACGGCTTTTACGAGGTCTAATATTCTCGTCGAATGGAAGAAATAGGTATACCATCTCTTAAACCACTTCACGCGATCCGCCTGAACGCAGCACGATGAAATATCGCAATGTCGACGATTATTTATTGCCGAGCATTAAGAAGCAACCCGGTAAAAGCTTCTGTCACATCCCTAAAAGTTGTAACAATGGTATATTGGGATCCCTTGATTTATTGAGCCTCACGTTTTTTGAACGTTCAATCAATTTCAAAATGCTCTTACGTATGCGGGATTCACTATCATCCCATCATATACCTTTTTTCATACAAAATTAACGAAAATTCGTCAAATTTGATTCGATCAATTATTGTGTGTCACTGATTGTGATAGCAAGTGAAGAAGAGATGAGGAAGTTGTTCAGATTTTCAAAAGACTATATATTTTCATGATAAGTTTCGAGCAATGTGCAATGATTGCGAGGATCATCGATCGTAATGGGGTTTCGAGTAGCGTACCCAGTCAGCTGATAAATTCGCAATGGAACGGATCAATCGGCCCTTAGAGAGAAATACGATCCGTTCAGCTATGTTTGTCAGCGACGGCTACGTGTCTCGCCGCCGCCGTATATTGTCACGTCAGTTCTGCTCGGTAAACCGTGATCCCTTCCACGATTAATTTCCATACAATTTCTAGCGAATTCATATTTGCAATAATATTCAAATCGATGTACGTAGCGATCAATAAAATTTGGAAGAAAAAGAAAATATATTTTACCCAACTACTTCGGATGAATATAATTGCAAAAATAAAAATTGATGAGAAAAATGTATTTGTGTAAAGAGAAGAATTTAATATTTACCTAATTCTACCTATTGTGCATATGATTTTAACAGATTGTTAAATACTATCTAATCTAGACTGACCTACAAATTGAGTTACTCGTATACGTTAAAAATGATCATAGAAAAAATGACAAAATATTATCATTTTATGTGTTCAAATATTAATTCAGTAATACACGTACGACTGTTCGTTAAAGATCGAGTTCATTAAGTTTTCAAGAATTTCATTATAAATCGATTTAAATTATTTCAATGTAGACTTCACGTATTTCCTTATGTTTGTTTAGAACGTGCATATATGTATGTTTAGCTTATAAAAATTTATGCGCATCTTCACCAACCAACTCTCTGTGGCTTGTACCTTTTGCGCCCACCTTTCGACATCGGTTACAAGAATAAACTACTGGTCTAAATGTGTTTATACTTCGACTATATTTTCCTATCCTCGACACAGTACGCGTTTCAAGACACTAAAAAGTTTCGGGGCCGTTTCAGCGTGAGCGGGCACACGCTAAACAAGATTCATAGAGATATGCCTGGCATCAAAGGGCCGAGGACACTCTAAAAAATGCACTTTCCGTGTTCGTCCGACGGGTGCAGGCTTTCTCTATGATGTCCAAGATGGTTTTCTATTATGCCTTTCTGTCTCCAATCTCGTCGCAACTTTACAAAACTTGGCTATATCCTCCAAGTTTTACTATCGCTTAAAATATAATATATGGTTAAAAGTAGACGGGCATCTCCTGGGATAGAAAAATCGATGCAGTCGCCACACGTTAACGTTCTCGACGAAGATTCAAGTATTTTCACAGTTTCAATTCTGTTTATAATTGAATTTAAAATGTCTGTAATTGAATTCATGATTTTGACTCCTTAATCACGAAGGATATTTAAACATTCATTTTTCTATATCAATTTGTGTTGTCGAATTTTTTATAGTAATATTTGATTAGTTACCACTGTAAAGCTTAGTTTATCATATACTATAGAGATCCTATTAGTTTGTATCTCGATTTTCCCTAGAACATAGGGACTAAAAATGTAAAAATTGTCCGTCTTCTAACTGATAAAGTAAACTAAAGTTAAGCTCACGGAACGGGTAAGACAAAGAAGCTTCTTATAAAGAAAAGAATATATCATTATCCAACGTCCTTTCTGCTAACAAGGGAATTATCCAAAGACTGATTTTTGATAAAGACAGCATCAAACAGGTATGGAGAATAGCAAAGAAAGAAATTACAGGCCAAGTCCGTCAAACAAAAGGATAATAACGAAGCGAATATTAAAGTGTCTGCGTGGATCTGTAAATATGTTCCGAAGACAGATCGCGATATGAATGTGATTCTATTGTCATAAAGAGTGATAATACGCCAAATAAGCGATATCTGGAAATGCAGTTCACCGATTTCCGGTAGAGTTTACTTAATAATTTGTAATTAGAGCATTATAACCAGTGTCCCCGCGGCCATCGATCCGTAATTTACTCCCTGTTTCAAACCAATCCACTGAATATATGTATAATATCGGTTTACTATTGTTATCCTGCGTCTGCATCTCGAAATTCACTCGGGACAGAGGTTTACCTTCGTATCATCACGCGCCATCAAATGTGTACCTTGCTCGACGATTGTTTTAGCCTGACAATTTAAATTTCGACCCATCGCTTGATAGATTTTCAATTATTACAACGTACATTTTGACAGAAATTCGTTTTTGATCGGTATTTGTAAAATGAAATTGCAATATTGTTCCAAATTAGCAATGTCGGAAAAGGTTCAACGCCTTTTACACGGGGTGAATTTTATGTATTACGAAGCAAGCATTTTTAGTGTATATTACGTTTGCGGCAATAGGAGCGTCCTATTCCAGAGAAATTGCTTACGTCGGCTGTCCTCGTATTAGCTGCATGTGCATCTTTTCAAAAGTCCAGTTGGAAGAGGCAGAAGCTTAATAGGGTAAAAGGCAGACAGGACCCTGCCAACGAAGGGATTCAGGATCCACAAAGAAGCACTGGCTTTCGAAGAAAGAAATACATACGGCGATCTATATCGTGGCTTTCATAAATGCGCGACGAGCTCGCTGGTTTGATTAAATTCATTCAGGGTTGGCTTCGCATGCAGCAAAATGGTATTTGATTCCAAATAGCCAAAACTTCTTCGTTCTTTCCCATCCTTACACTTCTCAACATGGTTTCGTACAGTCAGCAGGAGAACTTCAATTTCTTACTCGAGATCTGCTTATATTTATATAGTCTATATAGACTCCCACTAGTAGCTTTCGTATAATGTTGAGCACTTGACTTATTGTTTGAAAGATTGTAGTATTTAGGTATCACAAGTATTATTACAGCAAAGTTATCCGACAGATTAAATTAATGGATATTGAGTTGAAGTATTTGTGACACTGAATGTTAAATTGCTTTTTGTTGAAAGTAGTTTAAAATATAAATATAACAAGATATAGAATGAATATTAAATAGTTGTATAACGGTTTCGAAGCTGGTCAAACTGTCAAAGACCGGCAGGGTCGGATTTCTAATTTATGAAAAATCATGGACTCTATTTATTATTTTGTTTATAGCGATAGCGATAGCGAACATGTTGCAATTTTCGTATTTTGCAACTCGCTTTTCCGACGTATGCGACAAAGAGAGAATATAGAAACTGCGAGAGATTTGCAAACAAGAAATCGAAGAGCAGCCAAGCAACGTTGCTCATCGAAAGAGAAGTATTCGGTAGAATTGAGGGAGAAAACGAGGGTAGAGGACGCATGAGCAGGAGGAATAATAATGGTGAATGGTGGATTTCGGCACCGCAGCGTCAATTTTCCACGAGCTGCAGTTTGCATGGCGAAAAAAATCTAGTCTCCAGAGAAACGGGACTGTTTTCATGGTCGAGGGAAAACCGATAGATGAGCTCTGACGCGGTGACTTCATTCACCGGGAACAAATTTACAAGTGACTAAAAAATTCCCTCTTTCCCTGTTTCTATCCTTCTGATACCCTCGCGATTCGTCTCGTCGCGGTCTTATTTTCCTCTTTTTCCCTCATTCGTATTCTGCAACCAAGCGGAAACAGCACAGTTAGCTATAGCTGTAAAGTCGAACGCTGTTTCGATCGGTTTGTATTTAACACTAGAACTACTCGAGCCGCACATGTAAGTATTTGCCTGTTGCAAATGTTAAAATCATTATTTTTTCAATTATAATTATCAGAACAAAACGCAATTTTATATTTGGACAAATTATAATTTCATTGAGTATGTTATATAAATTCTAATTAAGTAATAACACTTCTATAAAATAAATTCTGTGAAAAACTGAAAGTAAGTGGTTCTATTTCAACCATACTCGCAATATTGCAAATTACGAATAATGTCATGAATACAGTGTAAACGACGAATATAATAAAAAAAAACCGACTGTTGTTGCAAAATTTTTATTCCAAAATTCATATCAATTTGATTTCACTTTACTAAAAGTCACAAAAATGACTGGGTAGCAGGGAATTTCTATCTCTGAATGCACTCTGTATAATCGATTCCGATGTAACTCTTCGCCAGTGGTTAAGTCACCAAGGACGAGGACAACTACGTATTCGAAAATTATAATGCAGCCGTCTATGAAGGACGAAATTCACGATCCCCACGTACTGAATGTATGTAGCAGACATGCATTTGTGGAAAATAATAAATGTTTCGTGGTGAACCATCGACTCGGAAATCTCACCGCGACGTCGGAAGTCGTGCGGAAACGCATCAGCTAGCATGGCCGCATCCATGGATATTTAGAAATGTACGCAACAAAGATCAAGGCGCAATTTCCTCTACTATTAAGCGAAATTGCCGAGAGAAAATTATACATTTTTCAGCCAGGAACGTCGATCGTTTCTCGGAGTATTCGAGCTCAGTATTTCTTTTAATCGTCCGAATTCTTTCTTTATTAATTATTTATGTGAATTGATTTCGTTATTATCGTGACTAGAAATAGATTTAGAAGACATTTTTTATAAGAAACTTTATGGTATTATTATACTTGTCATTAGTGCTATTACTAATTACTACAGCATTATTGACTCCTATTGGCAACTTTACTCACTTCGGCGATGCATTTCGATATTTTCAATTTTCAAGCTGATATTTATAAAAAATAGAATGTCCCGTTAAAGATTCTAAGACGAACGTATAAAACTTGTGTCAATAATTAAGATGTCTTTCGCATCCCCAGCAAATAGTTTCCCCCAATCTCCACAAACTTCACCCATTTCCTTCATCACGCAAACTTTCCATCGATTTAAAATTTTCATCAAAATTCCTTTCGCGAGGGACAGATTTTGGTTTCCATTCATTAATCACCGAGTTACCTAAAATTGTATGTCCATTACGCAAAAATCCTCACGGACAACCACGCAGAAGGGGGTGACGTTCGAAGCAGAAAAAAAACGAATGGAAATCTAGTAGGTTTGTTTCGAGATTAAATTGCACGTAGGGGTTTAAATTAACAGGCTCCTATAGAATAAAATGAAGAATGAAGATTCGCGGAGACGAAGCAAGTCTTCCCTCGTATGTTTCGTTCTCTTTTCAGAACCCTTTCATAGAGGGGCTTAGCTCGTTTCTTCGACATAGCTTCTTTCAGCTAGAGACATACACCCTTATCTTTTGTTTCTGTAGTTCTTTTGTATACCGTTTCAAACTGACGCCACCCATTATCAGATTAATCTTCCTCCTGGAAGCGAGACGCGTCTAGCCCAATAACACAAATTCCGGATTATGTTCCGCCTCTTCAGGTGTGCAGCAATCCATTAAGAGCTGTAACTCTCGTTTGATATGCGAGATGAAGTTTGTGGGACGGATCCACTATTCTCCAAAGGCATAGGTACCAAGTAGAAAAAAGTATCGCATTCAGTTTTCGTGACAGTCTTTTCACATGGAAGTGTTCGAATTTAACTTCTCGAGAAGTATATTGCTCAAAGAATCCCAAACTTGTCAAAAATACTTTGGGTACACAAGAATTGACGATTTAAATATTGAGTACCAGTTAACATAATCCTGTGTAACATAGAGGTTAATAATTAATTCAAACGTTATAATAATAATTCATACAGTATCTGTTAATTTTTAAAAAATGTTTGGATTTATACTATTTACGAAAGTAACAATTCACCTAAATTACAAACCATGCAACATTCATTTTTGAATTTTCAATATTGCTGGATCGCGTGATTACTGCGAATATATTCGCAAAAATGTTAAAGAAGTATTTAAAGAGATATAAATGTAATTTTAAATAACTCTGGCTATAGTTATATTTAAATATTCCGTTGGCCATTTGCCTCGCTGTGATTAGCATCCCGCAAAATTTCCCATCAGACCGTGAAAATAAAAGTGGTGAGGCCAGTAACGCGAATGAGAAGCGAAAATGAATAATGCTTTAGCGATGGTGGCAACGCAAATGGGGGATTTATCATGAGAATGTAGTATCGCATAACGTTGTTCGTCGACACTGCGATTGATTGATTTGAAAATGTTATAGCCTGTGGAAATGACAGCTCAATAATGAGTCGACAGTAAAGCGATAGGTATTCTCGTACGCCAATCAATACTTGCTGTACAATTTTTCTATAGACGGATCGCGCTATAACCGTCTGTAAATTGATGTAACGTACGAAGGTGTGTGCAAAATGTGATCCTGATATTGATCTAGACGAGTATTGCCTTTATTTCCGGTTGTGTATATTGCACGGAATAAAGCCAAAAATAAAGAGAAATTAATGAAACGTTAAACGAATTGCGACAGCATTTAAAATAATCCTTAATTGTTAATAAGATTGGCTGAAATCATTCGTGTCAGAATCTCTCACTTGGAGTCGATGAAACTCTTGATATATCAGGAAAAGTAATTTCGATGATATTAGAAGACCATTTCGACCAGCAAAGGCAGGCATAATTTATATGACATTAGAAGTATAATTTCATTTCGCCACATTTTGTAAAATAAAATTAAAACTCGGAATGTTAAGGTCAGTCATATTAAACATCTGCATTAATTAAGCTTTTAACACTTCTCTTTGACATTTCGAAGACATTGTCTAAAGTGTATCGACTTCAACGAGCTGTTGCAAATTAATTATTGTACTACTTGTAAACAATTGTCCGGATAATACGCGATTACTATAGTATAAGAAGATAGTTCTGGATATAAATAGTTAGAAATATAGAATAATCAGTTTGTGAAGTTCAACGAATCCACGTGAAACTACATCATATACTATGCCACACGGTATCAAACTGGACTAGCCGAAGCAGAACGTTGACAAAACGTGGCCGCGCATTATCGCGGATTATTCACGAGGCGGAGAGACAACGTCGGCGCGGTTAGTTCGTGCAATAAACTGCGAAACTGGCCGCTGGAAACGATTTGATTTTGTGCTTCTGCGAGCATGCTTTCTCCCTTACCATTCCGTTAGAGTCATCTCTCTGGTGTGCTAGCGGGCGCGCGCTTGTCAATTATACTCTCAGAAGATATTTCGCGGCAGTTCACCTGCGCAAATGCTTGCGCGTCACTCTCAGCCTCTCGAGAAGTTTACCTAGCGGCAATTAGTATACTTGCCAGCATCGGTTCACGGTCCCTGGTATTAATGTCTAATTCGAGCTTACTTTTCCTTGGAAAGCAGAGACCAGTTATTTTTACACGCTTAAGACACACTAATTATACCTTGAAAAAATGAGAGGTAACTCTTTCGTCGAAATTATAATTCTGCGAAAATACACATGAAACACGCAGTACTGTTTTGTTAATTAAATTGTTAAAAATCCAGTAGAAATGAGTAACTTGAAACTGTTCTTCGTGAAGAAACTTTAGGATACATACATATAGTTACTTCAATTTAAAGTTATAACAATTTGCGCAAAATTTCAGTTAACATATGAAAATACATATTGAATGAAATTATGTATTATTTGCAATTAAATCCGAAAAGCTTATCTATGCCATCTACTTTCTGCAACAGTTTTGCTTTAAGTAGATTATTCTCCTTCTACTCTGAACAAGGCCTTTAATTACAATTCCCGAATGGAAGTCTGAAACTTCAATTCGACTACAAGTGCCATCCGACGGACAATCTGAATTTGAAATCAGAAAAGAAGTTTTGCAATGACCTTCTTTGGGACTAGAGAAAAAAAAAGAATAATGAAACACTGTCTATCACAAAACCTTAGTAGCATAGAATCTTAAGCCAGAAATAATATCGCATAAACAGCCTCGCCAGATCCGCTTGATCTTAAATATTTCCATAGGTGTTTCCCGCAGGTGTATTGCAGTATCTATTTTAATGAGGTAATTCTGGAACCGGCGACCCATTGGGAAAGGACAAGATCGTTCCATTACTTTTTAATTATGGTAGATAATGTTACGGCCTAGTTAGATTACAGAATGGCTTTTTTCCAGATTGCATACGAGAAAGAAGAAGATAGAGACTCTGAAAAGAACCGAGACATTCTTTTCCGTAGAAGGCGGTTCTAATGCGTTTGCAAAAAGAAATTTCTACGCTCCTTGTTTCCTTCCTACTGCTCTATTATATCCTTATAACCGTTGGTTCGAACGAGACCTTTGATTACATTTGCAACAGTAGCGGTGACTACGCACTCTAATTGACCCTATAAGGCGAAATCTTCATTAAAGAATGCTACTGAACGGTGGATAGATTCATTAAAGAAACATTGGGATCAACGTGATCGAAGGTGTAAAAAAGTATAAGGTATTCAAAATATCAATATCAATATCAATATCAATATCAAATATCAATTATCTAAATATTTGTAAACTGTTCGAATGTTATTCACAGTGAAATAAAAAATAGATTGATCTACACATGTGGCATCTAGATTATATAATTTACTTCATGTTACAAGACTGAAAGTCGATACTGTTACATAGAATAATTAACAACATACGAAGAATTAGGAAGAATTTATCGACAGTTACGCACGGTACGCAGTGTTCGATTGTCACAATAATGAATGCCAGTAGCATAACCGCAGCTGCTGCATTACGTTTACCAGGGATTAATTCATCCTCGTATTATTTGCTACTCTCCCTGATCCTTAGTTACATACATACGTATATACGATATATCCCTGTATATGCATCCCTCTATGTGTCTCTGCCGCGTAGCTGCATCCACGCGAACTTCCATTAATTCTACGTCGAACCACATTACCGTATTGCGTTACAGCCACGTATATATGAAAGCACTCCAAAATTGAATTCTTTCTGGATGAATTAAATGACATGACTTTTCTAGTGGAATTTAGCTTTTGGAATGGAAATAGACATCGAGAAGCAGAAAACTGGGCAAGATTCTTGTAGTTGAACATAAGCTAGTTGTAAGATGTTTGAATAGAAAAGCCTGTCTTGTTGTGGAATTGATTGGGAATGGAAGAAAATGTGATGAAACCAATTGCCAACAAAGTTATACAATAAAAACATATCTCAAATGGTGATACGTATTATAAAGATTATAAGCAAATACTTATTTATATCTTCTGCTATTTTTAACTTAAAATTGTGATAACGTTAATAGTTAGTTAGATCAGTACAGCAATTTTAATTCGCCCTCTAGAAACTGACGAATAATAATTTAAGCCCTTTTATTACTCTGCTAAATGTAATTTATTCAATGATTTCGCGTATTGTCCAATACTTACAATTTTTGCTGTATCGATAGAATTAATTTTTCGCGTTAATAAAGAATCGGATAATGAAATAAATACATTTTACAAATAATTCATTCTTACCGTATCAGTCATTTGGATTTAACACATTAACGATTCAATATGAAAACTGTACGTTCTTCTGAATTTGAAATTTATGTCCAAATAGTGAAGTAAAATTGACGAACATATTTATGACTGAAATTCTCACTCTTCACTTTACGCTTTCAAAGCTAAATTCTTTTCCGACTTTTTCAATACTTACTACACCTTAGGGCAGAAATTCGAATCAAAGAGATTTTGCAGTTCTCTCGAATATGCGCGCGCCTTTATTACGGCAGCTGCCGGCTTACCACAATTGGAATTGAAAAAGAGTGGGATGGTTTTAGGATTGAAAGGTTCTGTGAGTGCGTATTCGTGGGATCCGCACAACTGGTCCGCAGTCTATACGTATATCGCGGTGAACCTCGAAATTAGCGGACACTGAGCGTAATTATTTCGATGGGCACGGCAGTCGGTTCATTGCACGACCTAGATTTCAGTAAACCTGCCAAAGCAATCCTCTAATTGCGTTAAATTAATAATTGTCTGCTCTCGCATCAACCATTTTCTTCTTTTCTCTCCAGCCTTTCAAGCTTGATTCCCCCAATTCTCCGACCGTATTACCGGAGAATACCACAATTGCCAATATTCTTCGGAATAATTCATATGAGATTTCGTGACGTTAAAGTGAATGAACTATTAACTTAATACAGAAGTCAATATCTACTGATTTAAGAATGGCAGCAGCATCATTCTGTGCAATTGATGAAAGTTTATCACCGATTTAAGAATATCAAGTAATGACTATTCTTTGAAAACATTGTAATATGTAAACGCTAATGCATAGAAGCATTTAGCTAATTTAGTTTAATACGTTTAGTGATTAAATAATATAAAATATAAGATAATACAATATGCATATAGAGTGGCATAAAATATATCACAAAGCCACGTTAGTTTTGAATAATTGCAAACTTTAAAATGATACAACAATTTATTAGTCGTTACGAATATATGTCGAAGTAAAATAAATGGCTGTCACGATCCTAGTGTTTCTAGAAACAGCAGCATAATGTTTAAACTTAAGCTAAATATATTCCTTGATTTCCGAATTTTTTCAATATAAAGATTTTATAAATTAAGATTGAATCATATATGGCATAAAGTCGATCAATTCCATCAAGTTGACCAAACTCAATTTCTCTATAGACGTAATACATTTGACATTCGAAACTGCATCGAAAGTTCTATACACCGCCCTTGTGTACCGTAAACAATAACAAAAGGGTTTCCATCGCAAATAATTACCTTTGGCTCTGAATTTTAAAATCACGGCGTGCAATCAAAAGCTTAAAAACGAAGTGCATTTCCGCTCTCCGTGCGATTTCCATGAATTTTCGGCGAGCTCATTTCTCGAATTGAAACTCGAATGAAGAAAACTCGCTGAATCGTTTTCCAAATTTACATATTCCAAATGCTGCTTTGTTACATTCTATTTTAATTTGACAAACTGCACTTGTCTCCACCGGATAAACATAGCAAAGAAACTCTACATACTAACAAATATTTTTTGATTTCCGCACAAAAGCCATTTCTGCTTTCATTCCGATTTTCCATGTCTCTATACTAATTGCTCCGTACACTAGTCCCTTGATTTACGTCAAGTTCGTTTTACGCGGTTCTTTTCTTCTTTCCAATTGACAGTAAAAGATCAAGGAATAATTCCTGTGACAGCGGTCTTTTATGCACACTATCAAACATCACATACATAAGTTTCAAAAAATTACAATTAATTATTTAAATAAGTATCATGACGTTATTCAAGCAATATATAAAGTCCAGATACTTATGTTATACATGTATATAAAAATAGAATTCAAATTTGGATAAAAATCTGCTGTCTACTTATGATCATAATATAATTCTTATTTGATGCAATTCAATATTAGAATTGATTTTCCTACAAACTGTCACATCGTCATATTATGTATAGTAGTAACTGTTACTTTTCTTAACACATGAAATATACATAAATGAAAGAAGTACACATATTGTTGTAGCTTATAACGTTTTACGCGGTTTCCTTCCTAAACGAATAATCCGTACAAATCGGGGGATGAGTACATGTATTCATAAAAACATCCGCTGATTTACAAGTTCCACCTGACGTCCTAACAGGCTGAAGCGGAAGCCCCTACGAGAAATATCGACCAGTATTAAGTATACTCGTATATTCCCGCAAATTTAATTAGCAGCGAAACAAGCTGGCAGCGCCATGTTGAATAGATTGCTTTTTTAAAAAGGGCAGCGAGATTGCGTTTATTACCAATAGAAGATATCGACACATATTGCGTCCGCAAAAAAAGATTTCTGTGAAGGAAACGCTATAACCGCGTATGTACCAAGTGCTTACTCACGTCAGGAAGCATAGGCGTATATCGGTATAAAAAATGTATCAATCATTCGGGATCTAGTTGGAAAAACAATAATTAAAGATCTAGACAGTCTGTCACGTGTAATTCATTAATTGTATTTTACATTCATAGCTTAAAGTCAATAGTGATATCAAGCTAATACATTTATCAGAAAATAATTAGGCTACAGTTCATAAACAATCCTATATTAAACCACGCATTAATTTCCAAAATATTAACGGAACAGAGCTAATAAAATTACGGTATGAAATTATCATTCTGTAAATCACGTTTCAGAGACGCTTAAACTTACTAAATTCTCCTCACGATAGAACATAATTCACGAGGGCGCCTAGACATATTATGTATCTGCGAATTATGGTTCCATTTTAGTGGGGTATGAACAGAGATAGACGAGCGGTTTTCTCGACGAGGAGGATCATCTCCGAAGCTACTTCGAAGCCATACTCGAGGGTAACAAGTGTTCTGCAGATACTCAACTGTCCATACTCAAAGGAAATAGAGATCTGAATATGGCAGGTCGAATTCGGTAACTCGAAATACATATATTGGTACGGCTTCTCGAACAAACTGCTTGTAATCTATACAGACCATTCAACTACGAGTACCAGTGAAACTTGTCGATATTGTGTGCAGACACTAATCGACATTCTATGCGAGTGGTAATTGCACTGGAAACTATATACATCGATGTATTACGTATCCCAACACGTTTGTATTAATAGACATAGATTAGAAGAAGCTTCGAAAATTTTTAGTGCTTTGCATTGTCAGTTTTCTTGCTACTCTATATTTCGCAGTGACCTCTAGAATTTGAAAATACCTGCAACTATAGTATTGACTATCAAAGTTTACCTCACAATATCGTATGAATATTTCGTTCCCGAAACTCGTATAAATACATATGTGCTCCTTCTCTGAAACTCTATAGCAGAGTCCGCATGAGAATAGAGAATTTGCAGAGTTCACAACAATCGTCATGTTGGAAATACGTATATAATGCATAGTTTCTAGTTTTCCAATAAGTCAATACAATGGTTACCAAAATCAGTGAAAATGTCATTTTTTGAATCCTAATATTACTATTGACTTTATCAGCGAAATGAGTATCAATAAATATTTCTAAATATTTAATTCAAGTAGTAAAACAATTGGATAAAATATAGTACGTAATTTTGCAAATTGTATACGATATCGAATTGAAAAGGACTGATAAACAATGTGACATTATTGAAAAGGCGAAATTATATGTTTCCAGTTCTGAAACTCTCAATCATGAAAGGATACTAAACCCCCGAAAATCCTGCTATCTGACAATGAGATGCATCATATTCATGGATGAATAATCCGTCGTCAGAGACAATTGACAATAGATATAGAGTCGAACGTAGCAGAATATGTATACGTTCTATTAATCAGTCTGCACGAAAGATACGAGTAGGAGTGTAAGGTGCAATGGTTGTGCAAATGAAACTGCACCTTCAGGTTAAGTGAAGTACCATACAGCGATAAGCTCTAATTATGACGCACTCTCTGCGCTACTAGGTTAATTAAGATGCATTGTGCACGGCGTGGCTCACAGCCACAGAGAATCACATTCTCACTATAAACGTATCTGATTCGAAAACAGTTATCACATTTCCTGCGATCAATAATTTCGTTTAAATTGAAATCCAATACATCAATAAAACCGCGTAAACAATTATTTCTAGAAAAAACGTATCATTTTTCCTCAACACGCTGATATGTATTTACGATAAATTCAGTACGCACTTTTCAATACTGTAATTCTATTTTTTCTACGAATTTTGCCTGTGTATTTGCACGAGAACTAATTATTCGAATTATTAATAAAATAGACATAAGTTACGTGTAGAAAATATAGTTAGAGATGACTATAACTGTAGCTGGCAATTGATAAATTAAATAGTCTAGAGACTGTAGAGAAATTATCAATAACAAATCATTCGTATGTCACTAATAACGTAAGGTTCAAGTAAGATATCTTATGGGAGTATTATGCTTTCGAAGAATAACTCTTAGAATTCTATCCTATGCTTGCGTTATCTTCCACGTAGAAAGGTCAAAAAAGGTCATTCGTTATGGTGTCCGGCTCTAATTCCATGTCACGTACCGAAACCCATAATGCATCAACGGCGAAGGATCGGCTCTCCGGAGATTCGGGAAATCAGTCCTGTGGAGCGGTATTACGCGTCCACTGGGGACTAATGCCATATTCTCAATTCGCAATATCGTGATATAGCTAATTATTGATACCATTGCACTAGTGGTACTAATCACAGCTATTGCACTCGGTCTTTTATCGTCGATAAAAATAAGTTGGCGTTATAGTTAAAGAAATAGTTATAATCAACATTAGATAATAAATATGATTACTCGTGGGAATAGTTTAGCAGATACTTATAGTATACAATGGTATAGTACGTTAACACTAGGAATATAAAAAACTTGAAAGTAACTCATTTGGTATCAGTAGTTTAATATCTACTTAAGCTTATTATTAGTGATATTCAACTTCAATTTAATTATTTATAAAATGAGTACATATGTGTGTATAGCATATCTTTAGTGGGCTATATTACATTTGCTTTTCTTGCAAGTAATAATTGAAACTCTGAGCTACTTTCATTAAAAAGAAGCTTTGTTCAATGAAAAAAATATATTTGCAACACAAGAATATTAACTATAAACCGTATACCATAGGACTCTGGTTTGCTAAAGTCTTTGAAGACTAAATATTAATGGCCGTAATCATAAAAATTTCACCGATGGTCTAATAAATAAAAATATATTCTCCTTTTCTGAATGTATTAAAATATCATATTGCTCCTGGAATCGCGAATTCATTGGTACATTTCGTAGCGATATTCTCATTTTGGCCGCCAAACACAACGACATATTTACGTGAGCGTTATTCCTGTGTTAGTGGCATACTTGATATGTCTTTTTCTTTCTGTTTCCACCTTTTTGCCTCTGGTGCTCTCTTATCCTGTCCAACCGCACGCGCTCTTTCTCACTCGAAACGAGAGGATGCAGTTCCGGAACAGACAAAGCACGCAAGACAAGCGGGACAAGAGGGCACAATTAATAGGCGAATGCCAGCGAGATAACAAGCTCAACTTTTTTAATAATAACGCGAGTTTTTCGCGATGCCGCGGTGAACCGCGAGAAAAAAGAAACCACTCGTTTGCCAGGCTACGTTTTGCCTCACTTTTTCATCGAGACACGATTCCAAAAATCTGCGAATTCTACAGTTTTTCACTATTTTAATCACGGTACTAGTTTGAAAACAGTAATATCGTGCCAATTATTATCACTTTAAGACACGCTTCACGAAACTGGTCATTGAAATACAATTGTATCAAAAAGAAAGGGAATTATTTATAACGTTAAGAAGAGATGCAAATTCTCGAATACTAATTATTTCAAAATCTTGAATGAAAGAGCATCACTCTACATTCCTCATGTATTTTTCCATCAGATTGCAATTCGCCCGGCTTATGATACCACTTTAAAGATTCCCTCTATAATTGGTAAAAAATGTCCTAATCTGCGAGGCGCAGAATTCAAATAAAGAAAAAAAAAGGCAAGAGATCACCTCGAGAAATCCTAGGTGTGTTGGCGATCGTTATAAACTCTCGATGTATGTATGGTATGTAAGTAGCCACGTACATAATGTACCCGAATGTCGCGTACACCCAGAGGGCGCCTCAGCTGCTCGAATCGAATTTAATTACCGATGTGTAGATATTTGCTTCGTACACGGTTCGCGAGCGAGCTGGGCCGAGACACGCTGGCCACGTGGAGCCTACGCCGAGTGACTCGTTAAACATTTCATTTTCTGCCGAGAGCTGGAAGAACCTTTGTCATCCAAGTATTACTACGGACTCAAATTACTATTTTGGAATGCTAAATAATTTTCAAATTAAATCTTTATAGAATAAATGTTGAAGAATTCAAAACACTCGTGATGCACTCACAGTTGATTTATAAATATTATATTCATGAACCAGCTGAATAAGACTTAAATAAAAATCAGCGAATAACTATTATTAATTGAAATAACACTAACTGTTACTGTTGTAGTAGTGTGAAATAATCGAAGATATCCTTCACGAATTTAGCGTGAACATGGTGCTATGATATAACGCTCTATTCTTCCGTATCGGATATATAGTAGATAACAATGGGCAAACAACATTGCGAAATTGATCCATTCACTTCTTTTCTTCCACGATCCCCATTACTGATCGCGGTCACATCATTATTCCACGATAAAGGATCTTCAATTAACTGTTTTGTCTCGGCCGCTCGTCAAAAGAGAATAAAGTTCGTGTGGTTAAGCGAGAAAGCATAAAGCGATCTATATAGTAGTATGTGTATTGTGAATCTTCCCCGATCAACCGAGCGAAAGGAAATACTGTCTAGGATGCCATGCACGTGGCGTTTCATTTGATTTCCACTACAAAGAACCCCATAGAAATCTAATAAAGGAAGCGGAAAGAAAATTGTGTTAGAGTAGTCGAAGAAGAGAAGCAACTTGGGTAAATGCTAAAGTAATTTCTATCCTCTGAGCTCTGATCTTTTGGCCTATCGGCGAAGAGTTTTCCATGAAGACTTGCCAACTGCTGACTTCGATTGAGTCCTAAAAACTACTCGGGATCCTATTACCCGCATTTTTCTCGCGCTACCGCCATATTCAATAACTTTGTAATTCGCAAGTGAGAGGAAGATACCCTAGTCGACTATGCTGACCCAGACTCAACTCCTTCCAATTTGACTTACCTCCCAAGTTTCGTTCCGCTTCGCGCAGTCAATATCGCTTAATTCAGGACTTAAGAATGAACCCTAATAATAATGACCTGTTTCCCACAAAGAAGAAACTTACAAGCGACATCATTATCCACTATTTCGTTTGAAAATCTGATGCCCTATCTGACTTCTTCGATGTTTTATTATTTTCTATTATAGTAATTGAAATATGTCAATGGCAAATACGCTTTATACTTGTACTTGCTACAAATTTCTTCTTCTCGTTATTTTGTGCGCTTATAATATCTTCAATTCAAGTAGAAACTACTCGATTCCGTTAGGATCGTTTGAAAGAGTGAACAACGCATAATGTTAATTAGCCACAGGGACACCTTTCTACGATTAGCTCAGACACAGACTATCAATCAAGTAACTAGGACGTGAGAATTCACAAGGGTATAACAATTTAAATTGAGACGAGAGAACGGAGAAGCACCGACAATAAATCGAACGCGAATCAATTACTTTCAGATTTCCCTAAGCCCCGATGCAAACAAGGCATTCCCTGAAAAGCTGAGGAACGTTGCGCCCCATGAACCACGGCTTCCAGCCTAAGTAATGAAGTATCCCGAAATCCCCAAAGGAGTCGACAAAGTTTCATTAAAGCGAAAGTAGCTTGAATTGACATGCCGTAACCTCATAAGTGAGTAAGTATCTTCATGTGTGGCAACTTAAATCGATTTTCGAGTTGGCTCAAGCCAACTTGCCGCATCTACGTCCACAAAGCTTTAATTCCCTTCGCTTCCAATTATTCTGCCGCCACGACGGCTTCCTCACCCTTTGTTTAACTTCGACGCGATGCGAAAGACTCAGATCGTTTAGCAACCACATGACGAAGCATGAAAGCCTGTCACAAGCCAATTCTGACCAAGCCAAAATGTTGCCTTCTGGCGTATCGAATAAACTCTACTCGAGAGTTTCTGCAGCTTTAATGTCAGAAATATCGATTTAATCAAAACTTTGTTGGGGAATGTATCCTTTAACTCTGTCATAATTGAGTTTCTACTTATAACACTTTATAACACACACAATCGTTTCTTTATATTTGACATGTTTACAGAATCGAGCCAATCTGATTTGACTTATCTATGGCCTTATTTGATTTTCCTCTAATTAAAATAAATCTGTTTTTAGCCATTAAAGTGTAATATGCAGACGTAAAATTTATTTGTAGCTATATTCGAACTTTTTTTTACATGGTGAGTCGGCGGTTTTTAATACTCTGTGTATAAAGCTACATTGGCTTGGTTACATCAGTGGCTATCGTATATTTGATTCTGAGGCACTTCCTCCAACTTCAGGTTCATTATCTCACAAGCTTTGAAAGTTATTCATTAATTTGAACTCTTTAATTATCAAAAGTAGACATTAGAAATGGAAACTTCTGTTTCTGCGGTATATGTAAAGATCGTGAAATATTACACAAGAGCACTGTACATTAAGTTAATGACAGTCCGGTTTCCATTAAAGTGCAAAACTTCAAGGAAATTGTGTCAGCTTAATACAACGTCTGAGTACATCTTAAGTTAAAAAATTACAAGTGAACACAAAGACGACAACGTATTTTCAAAATAATTTATCGCACTAAAACAATACCTGAGCTACAATATTATATTGATAAAGTGAGAACGAGACTAAAAAAATTTCGTAATTTCAAACCTGAACCTTCATTATTATTTATATTAACCGTTGAAATTTTCGGTAAATAATTATTCGTCACCGATATTAAAACCCCTTTTGTAATGTTTTTAATTATTTGTGTATTTAATTTCTTTTAAATTTAGTGAAAAAATATCTCGAGGATAAAATGTAATTAAAGTCAAATAACAGCATCAATGATAGTAATATTCACCTTTGCTTCCCAACGAAAATACTTCGAAGAAGATCAACGAGCAAGCTAGAAAGGCGAGAGGAGTTATTCATGTTATGTTGGTGGGTGCGAAATTCGATCGAAGAAAATCCTATATGGCTCGGCTAGCGAGAGGATTTAACGAGCCCCGTTTATACCGTACCAACCCCATTAGATGAGTAAGGTACAATCCAATTCTTGCCGGGGCACATACCTTTGGCCTTTCTAATACAAACCACCATCACACCACTACCACTATGACCACCACTCGAGTTCGCAATTCTCATTGACATTTATAGGTAACTTTTTGCCACCTTGACTCTACGCTAACGGCTATTACTATGCTAAGAAGCGAAAAGTAACGCCCAGTCGCATCCCTTTGCACCCGACGAATCGATTTTGCCCGGCCTTTCTTCGCTCTGCAATACATAATGCTTTGCTGGGTTTCATAGAGATACAGTTCTTCAGACAAATTCACTGCTTGGAAAAATTCATTGAAGTGTGAACAGAATTTTTTTCAATATTAGGAACATTGAGTTTTTTTTAAAGGTTAAATATAATTAGCATTAATTCAGAATAGCAAATTATTGCGAAATTTCTGATTCGGTCCTCAAAAGCCACAATACTCCTTTTTTTGTCAAAAACATCATTTAATTTAACAATGATACGGAAGCAGTGACTTTTAGCAACCACTTTTTTTAAGCATGCAATTTATCATTTATATAAACAGTTTTAGAATTCTATATGACGCGGAAATACGCGGCCGTTAACACGAATGGAAGTATGAAATTTGGCGAGTCCAAAAATACTTTGCAAATTCTGTGTATAATATTTCAGCAAATTTCATACAACGAAGTTAGTGAATACTGCCTAACTTTTGCTGACACATCTATTTATCTTCATCTAAATTTTGATCCGTTGCTGAACGTTTCGCGTTGATCATCATTGTTATTTTTATTTAAAACGGATAAACCTGACAACCACTGGGACGTTGTTAAACTAAACGATATCTTCCGACTAAAATCGGGGATTAACATTTAATATCGTTTCTTTCATAAAGTTAGTTGAAACGAATCGTATGAAAATTCAATTTCCCTGAAGCCCAGGGCTACAGTTATCTGTGTGCGTGTATTATATGTTCCATAATCCATACATTAATGCAGCGGCGAACAACGAATCGAAATCACATGGCGAAAATACCGGACCGATATTGTTTCTCATATGTATGTTCACTGAATCAATTTGAAACTTATAAATAAAACTACAATTTCGATAAGGTGATTGCATATAAATGTTATATATTTATGAGTCATGCAGGCTAATTGTGCAGATAATCCGAATTAATTGTGAAGCATTGCATTAAAAATTGTATTAGTTGTGAGGATTTTATTTCATTAATCGATTAGTGTGTCATTTAGGAAACGTGCATAAAGTGTTTATTATGCAGCTGCGTTCTGTTTACGAAGTCTGTTGCTTAAAAGTGTTATATTTGTTTTAAATTTATATTAAACTGAATAAAATAATAGCATGCAAAGTGCAAAAATGAGAAGAGATAATTCTGCCTTCAGTTGCAGGTCATAGAATTAAAGAGTTTAAAAAATTGGATATTTGAATCACTAGTAAAATCAATGTTGAGCAATTGTTCAGTCAACTGTTTTAGTTTTACCAATTCTGGATTTAGTTATGACAACTAATCAAGATTTAATTAAGTTTATTTTTACTTCTATCGATTTTACACGATAGTGTTTTCATCATGAAGCAACAAAATACGTAAAATGCGGGATTAAAAACTACGTCGTCGCAAAGTAGTTGGACTTTAAACTTTGCCCGTTTCATGACCATAAACTTCTCACTGATCCCGCGAAACAAAGAAAAACATATATCCTCCACTTTCCGCAAATCCCAGACATTTTTCCGCCGTGAATTTATGTCGCTATTTTTTCTTAACCCTTGGTTATAGAATAGGTATTATAGAATGAAATTTCTAGAACTGGATTTTGCGTTTACATCGAACTCTATTATCCCATGGCCTAGATTTCTCCCGGAAACGAGTACATTTTCAAGCGACAGAGGAAGTTGGCACCATATTATGGAGCCCTTGGATTCTTTCTCGCTCCGTGCATTGTTGGAATTTGTGGGGATCTTATTTTAATCTGAATTATTATGCCGTTACGTACACGATATCAGATTATCCCGTTTTATCCTGGGGTTCCCGTTTCTGAGGATTTGATGCTTCGCGGCTTCCATTTCCCCATTTCTCCCGCAGATTCCGTGAAATGAAAAGGAGGAATTAAAAGAAATTCCAATTACAGGTTGTTTAAACGCGATACCTCCGTTCTCTTGATCGTTTCCGTCGGGGTTTATTAATGCTTGGCGTTTCATTGCTGGCAAAAGTAAAATCATCGTGAATCATATACTCAATACTGTTTTACGCGTGGAACAACTATAGTCTGCTAAATATGTTTTATATAAAAAAAAATGTATTAACTAAACCAATGAATTAATTAATCCTTAACATGGGGGCTTTTAAAACCAGGATAATTCATTGTATATCATTATTTTTCTAATTAGAAACCAAACCAATTCTACTTGCAAAAAAGTATCCGGAGACACTGAAACTAATACCAATCTCATCGAGATCAAGCTTAATTGCAAACTAGCCAGTGTATTGGAAAGGCTCAGAAGTTTTGAAGTGATCCCAGCCGAAGTATCGGAAGCCACGCAAGATAATGGAGGATCGAAGACTAATGGCAAAGCTAAATAAAGTAAATAGGACAAGCCAAATCACCGAAGAGGTCGAACTTTTCGGCTCCTATGTATTATTTCTCCGTTCAATCAACTCTTTAATTAATCGCGGTCAGACAGCGGAAACGACGCCGATGCCGACGGCCCATCAGCAGCAAATTATTCGAGATTTTGCAGATTCGAACGGTGCCGCGTTGGCTGATGCTAGAGCTCACGAAATAATTGAAATTTAAGACGCCAAACGAGCGTATCGACGCCGACTCTTCTTCGTCTCGCTGCTTCTACTCGTTTCGATCCAATTAAGAGCTACCCCCGGGGCTGCTCTTATTTGGATTTTCCCTTTTTTCTCCGAGTTTGCTCTCATTTTTCTCGTTATTCCTTAACCGATTCCGGTTCGACTTTTACCCTCCAAAGGGTATACTCCGGTGGATCCGATTCAATTGCAAGATTTGCTAGTAAGCTTTATAGTGCGGAGTTAAGGCGTTCGAGTGCGGATTGCACGGCCGGATATCGATAGATTCTTTATGGAAAAATAAATCGATAATATGGGATAACGATTTCTTGCTTCTGGTTTCGTTTTTCAAAAAATGCAATTTGAAAGTTCCGTACATGAGAGTATACAATATACGCTTTCTGTCAAATTAATCACATTAAGTATATGTTAGTATTTTTACAATTCTATGAAAGGTTTGAATCAATACTTTATTCTTAATGCAATTAAAGATCAATAAATCACTGTAATGCACAACGCTTTTAATTTCGTTATTATACAGGAGATACTTATATTTTGTTGTGCTACAAGAAAATGATATTGCAAAGATTTCAAAAATCCCGAATGACGATAAAAAATTCATTTGATTATTAATTCATTTTAAAGTATATCTATGAGATTATGTTATAGTACATAAATACAAGTCTGAAGTCTATATTGTTAGAAAGACTTTGTTTTACACAATAAGTTGGAATAAAAATTATTGGAAAAATTTTCGCAAGTGTGTATTATTTTAACTGTCTCCTTAGCTTTTGAGTAAAGTTGTAAAAGACTTTTCGATAGATACAAGGAAGAGGTGAAGAGACAGGACGTGAGTATATTACGCGAAAATCGACGAGTCCCTTCGGGAGGGATAACCAGTCGTTTATAACACTCACCAGACCGAGATTCCGCCTCATTCTTGTCGAGCCCGCAGCACGACCTGCGTACCCTTCAAGGAACAGAGTCTGTGAAACGTGAACTACATAACCGTCTCCTCCATTAATCTTGCGCGCCCTCGAATTAGATCAGACCTATAACGGTAGCCAGCCAGCATGTTTGGCTCTCCTTAGGATTGCGATTGGAACTACTTCGAACTGTCTTTCAATGCGAACTGCACTTGAATAATTAAAGTGAACATGGTAGAGATCAATGGCCAGTTTTGGGAATTTATCATTACACGATTGAAAAATCTAGAATGCATGCAAATAAATAATGTTTCTCAATTATAACAGGTAACTAATAAAAACATTGCTTTCCTTTAATAAAGTCATTTAATATTTAAAAGTATTAGCTATATTACACTCTATTAATTAAATCCAGGAGTACTAATTGTAAGTCTATTGTTATAGTAACGAATAAACAATAGTTATCCATTTCATTCCTTCACATTTTATATCAATGATTAAGCTACAAATTTTTGTGCGAATCTATATTTTCCTGGTTTTCTATAATTATTTTAATACTTGCGAAACAGTAATTTAGTATTCAATTATAGTTAGAATATTATTCTAGTTCTTATATTTGCTTCGATTACCATTTTCCAAAAGCATATAATCCGATTATAAGAGACTCATATCTTTCGAACTAACGTATGCATTACTGTTCAATTTATTATAGGATATATTTACCTTTGGCCTACAGTAGAGGAAATCAAGCTAGTGGAAAATCTTTTAATTCCCACCGACCTCCATTACCCAGACGGCAAATAAAGCACATATCGAGGGAAATAATTTCCCGTGGGCTTAAAAAATTTTGGCACAAGCGGAACAATAAAAGATAATAGATACCGGAGAAGTATTGTGCCCGCGGTGGTTTCTACGAGTCCAATTAAAGCATTCTATGGCCAGAGAAGAGTATGCAGCCTCTGCTCGAAACACAAACCATGCCTGTGGCCACGTGTATGGCCCTCCATTACCCTTCTCTGCTTGCCTAATAAATTAAATATCCCTTCTACCTCGAGCTTCGCGTCCTCTCCACGGCCGGCTGCAATTATAGCTTTTAATAGAACGCGAACACGAAAATCTGCCTTTCTGCGAATTTTTCTTTTACAGATCCACACAGCTAGAATAATCCTCGCCATTTCTGCCTTGATTCCCTCTGCAAATTTTACCGAAACTATACAACTTTCTATAAATAATTACAGCGATTGTAAACTTTTCGATTTCAGATTGTTTTGAGAGAATTATTTTTTTTTTAAGTAATATTCAAAAATACACTCGAACTATTGAAGTTATTTAAGTTAGTTCTTAAGTGGTTCCCACATGCTTAAAACTTAGTGTTTATTTGATAAATTAAAAATGGATTTGGTTAAGATTTTTCATTTATTAGAGAAAAATATAAAACCTATTATAGATGAGCCGTAAATTTGAATAGTATTGTAATGCTGTGCAAATAGTATGCATTACCAAAAATACGTGTAATGACTCTTACCAAAATTTTCTAGCTACTCTCCATGACCCATGAAGTAGACGTCCCCCTATTGAAAACCGATGACGCGATGAATCCCACCCACTTCCAATTGTTGCGATCTAAAATATGTAAGAAATAAACTAATTTTATCACGTAAGCTTTATTTAAATATATTGCCAACCGAATATTTTCATTTCTTTTATTTTCACATACCTTTCAATTCTCGCTTAAAAATTAATAAACAGTTCACTGTTCTCAGTCATACAGATTGACATGTTAGTTTTAATAAAATTGTAGCGAAGAATTGATTGTTAAATTTCAACAGTATCTGTTTGTATTTATTTGTGTAATATAAAGTATAAAATGTAGCCAATTTAATTATTATAGACTCTCTAGAAAGTGATACGATAAATATAAATGTATTTCCCAGAATGAAATATCGTAAATCATCATATGTATCATCATCAAATACTGAAATTGTATAATAATATACGTGTACATATTTGGGTGTACCATAATGAAAATATTAGCCAAGGAATCGCATTACAACATAATCATCGTGAAACCCTTATCTCGTTTTTTCAGACGATATAACCTCGCGCTGGGAAACCGACGTTTCTAGCTACAGCTTACTGGCACCAGCAGAACGTAGCTGGGAAAAGAATTTTTCATTAGATCTGGCCGCAGGGGGGGCGGAAAAACAAAATCGAATTAGAAATTCAGGCCGCGGCGGAAGCTACATTTCCGCTCCAGCCGACGTCTAATATAATTGCCAACGACTGAAATCGTATTCCCGGCCAATCCACTCGCGCGACAGAAAAAAAGATCATCAAGAAGACGAAAAAACATAGCGCAACTGATTGAACTTCTAAGTACGTTTCAAGCTGTATTCCGAATTTACCGAGCTAATGTCATCAGCGAGGCTACGTTAAAAAAAATGTTAAAAGCCTGTAGCACTGAAACGGTAATTTCAATTCAATAATAATTTCAATAATATAATCAATTGATAATATATCAATTTCAATAATAATATAAAAGCCAATGTAGCTTGTTTCGACTACTACTGGAATTTTCAATGTAAAAAAATTAATCTCAAGTTTTGAAGAGAAATTTAGTAATGGTAAAGTGAACCATTATTGTAATTATTGATTTTATATCTACTATTTGGTAAACATACACATATTGCAAAAATCATCTACCCTGCTCTAAGTTTAAAATGAATCAGTATCAGAACGAAAACAAATCAACGATAGATTTTAGAATCATACATTGTTCTGACTGTAATTCACCAGAATGATTAAGAAAGAAACTTGACCTAGTTAACAATTAATCATCAATAGTTCGAATAACTAAGGAAATCTCCCAATTGAAATCAACGAATCAGCCACAAAATAACGAGGTTAAACATTTACAAGTATAATTCCACGCACCACTCATGCCGCAGGAATCACTATGCATCGAACCCATTATTAAAGGTACCATTATCTAAAGCCACGCGCTCTTCAAACAGCACGATAATCATAATCGTAGTACTAACCGCCCAAGCATCAGAACCTGACCGATATCAGAGAAACTTTTCTCAGTCTGTTTATAAACGAGCAGGCAAGCAAATTGAAGTGACTCGCTTTGCATCTCGTGCTCTTTGATATATCCTCGTGACAACTCGCGGTGGTTTTCTTCAATATGGAATTCCCTGTTGCCAGAACACGGAGAAAACCGAGGAACACAAGTATCGCGGTAATAGTCTCCGGATCCATTGCTCGATGGAAATGCAACCCCTCTGTGCACGCTGCAGTCATTTCCGTTATTACTCAATTGTAGTAGTATTATGTCCGTTCTAATATAAGTCATATTTATATCGCTTCGAGATTAATGCTCAATGACAATGAAACACTTGCACCTTACATTATTTTTCTTTTAATGGATTCAGTATTGTTATGTTGAAGATAAGGAATAGTCATGAACTACAACGATTAACATTGATAGATGACACAAATTAAGAAGCTCAATATTATTCTACTTAATTAAAAAATAGACCATCCTATACAAAGCATTGCAATATTATTCTATAGCCTGTAGTAACATGATTATAATTGGAAATATGGTTATATGGATAAATCATTTGCATCATATACCTCAATGAATCAACTCCAAATACAAATGTACCCAATTTTGCTTTATGCACTCAATGCTATCATGTGAAACTCATATAGTCATTATCCAAGTAACATATTATTTGATAACAATAACGGATGTTAATGCAACATAACTTCCGAAAAATTAGCCTTACAATTAGTTATCAGATTTATCTAGTATAACATTCATTTCCATCCCCCATTTCTAATTCAATTAAGCTTAATGAAAATCTAATTTCCCCATGGTACAAACTTGACTCATTAAATACCAAACACATTCTTCTTTATCCTTAGCACTTGCCAACCCACTGATAGCCTGACCCTTATTCCCCATAATCACTGCCTCAGGACATCGGTCAAGGATTTCCTACCAGTTGCTTCATTGTCCGAGGGTCAATAGACATAAGACAACATGCAAGTAATAACAATGATAACACCGTTCGATTGTAATCCACCCGGAACTGTGGATGAGAGGAGGCATTGGAGGAGATACTATAGGCATGGACATATCCGTGTCTAGCGTGTCTGACACTTCTCCTTGACAGTGTCAGTGGTAAGTGCGGATCACTGGGTGGCTCACTGTCCCATGTGTGTATGTATTATGCAATGAAGCTGAAGAGCTCCTCGACTTACTAGTCCCTCGCACTCCACCGAAAGGGCTGGCCGGGTCGAAAGAACGGGAAACACGAGGAGCATCCAGAAAAGCAGCACAAAAAGGGGAGTACGGGCAAGTGTGTTTGAACAGACACGCGATACTTATGTTTGCACCCTCGACGATCTTTCTTCTTTCTTCCTCTCTCTGTTTCTTGGTCTTTCTTCGGCTAGCTTTAGCGATTTCTCTTTTTATCTCACTTTTTCCGCTTCCTCCCTCTCTCTCTCTCTCTCTCTCTCTCTCTCTCTCTCTCTCGTCGGTGGCGCCTCGGCTCGGCCTCTCGCGGCCTTTGTCCCTCTCCTTTGTGTTACTTTACAATGCCAGAGCCAGCACCGAGATTTTTCACCCCTGACCCCTCTATGGCGAGCACGCGATTGGAGTGCCATTCATTTCCGAGTTGTGAGATTCCGCGCCCCCGAAAGAACTCGGTGTGGACTGGTTCTCTATCTCTCTCTCTCTCTCTCCCCTTCGTATATCGCCTTCCACATCCCTCTTTTTCTCCCTCTCTTCTTCTTCTTCTTCTTCTTCTTCTTTTTCTTTATCTTCATCATCTTCTTCTTCTTCTTCTTGAAGCAGTGACATTCTTTCGCTTCACTGTTCACCCTCCTTACTTGGCTATTTCTTTGAATCTCACTATTGTATCGCTCCTTTAGGCCAGTCGTTCTTGCATTGTATTTGGCGACACAAGGCGCATCTATCTGGATGAAGACTCAATCGCAAGGACCTTTATAAAATTCATTAGCTCAGGTTTGTATAGACTATTAATGTAACATTCCTTTGTATCGCGAATCTAAAGATTACTTATATTTCCGAAGTATTGCTTAACAATTAAAATAATCTCAAGAAAACTTATTAATAGAATATTGAAAAATCAAAACTTGGCTACACAGAGTACGATTGCGTACAGACATCCGTTATTTTGTTTGGGTAAAGTCTATGTAGAATGATTAATCAAGAAGTATAGAAAATTGTCACCGATTTACGAAAATTAACTTTTTACTGTAGCTTCTGAAGTAAAAATCTCTTGGAAACGCCTGAAAACTCTATAGCGTAATGCTATGCAAATGAGTGGATACAGCAAAGAAGTGCAAAGACAGCACTTCGAAGAAGAAAAGGAAAGGAAAGTTGTTAGTAAAGCGCTTAACGCCCGAAAGACAAAATTTGTGCAAGGTGTTCTTAGATGGTACATTTAGTAGTGTAAGCAGGTGTTAATTAATGTGCCTTATAATATATCGCAAAATTTATTTTACATAATCTAATTATGCATAAATGTATTCAGTTGTTTCACGCAGAGTCTCCGATTCAAAACGAAATAAATTGTCCGGTGATATAGTTCATGCGAATAATGATGTTGGTTGGACACTATATTAAGTTTCACTTTATAAAAGTGACAATGAAAAGTTCGCTGAAGTTTCCAATTTTTTGAACTTATTAGCATTCACAATATAACCTTTGGAATTATTTAATCTATATTAATAGAAGATTTATATAATTTGATCTACTCAATTATCAGTAAAGAAATCGAATGATTTTATTAGTTAATTTTAGGGTAATGTACAGAGAGGTGGCGCCTCCACCCAAAAAAAACCAAAGTCTAGCACTGGACGTCCCCCTTTGGATAGACAATCTTTTGTTTGAACATTTGTTTCGAATAACTTATATTTTCGGAAATAATCGAAGTGTAAGATTAAAATGGGACACCCTGTATAAGTGTAACCGTAATTATTGACGTAGAAATAATTCCAAGAATTCCTTTAAAAGTAGAAGCTTACGAGTCCATAGAAACTCGTATACAATTATAATTAACTTTGAAATACACCCATTTTTACTGTACTTCTTAATCTAGATTCTAGAAAATTTTCAACGTCTTATAAGTCCAGCACGAAGACTTTTTCGGTGGACTGCAGCTCGTTTAATGTCATTGTGTCGAGAGCGAGGTAAGAAGATACGAAAATCTCGGGGACGAAACGAAGAAAAGTTCCCAAAGGCGCGGACGGTCCAGCTACAAATTCGCAATGACCGACTTTCTTTAGGATACATGGCCCATCGCTGCTAGTAAAGTGGATTCGGTCTCAACGCTCTGAAAACTAACCCGTAAAGCCACTAGCCTCTTTCTCATTTTAAGTACAAAGAAGAAATCTCACAGGAACTCACAATTATTGTGAACCCTTTGGGAGATTCTATACTATGTGTTTTCGGAATCTTATTTAACAGATAGTATCGGACAATTTTACTCAACACTGAAAAGATCCTTTCCAGATACTACATTTTAAAAAGCTTTCATCCTAGTTGTAATTTCAACCCAAGTAACAATTTTGCAAATAAGACTATTTAAATAAAGTATTTTAACCTGTTTCATAGATCTAATGAAAAATACTTTCACAATTCAATTAAATTCTCTCAACTAAAAACTGTAAAAGAAATTGTAAAATACCAGAACTTTTTAATATAACGATAAAATTTTCTACAAGGATAAATGAAATATTTCAAGCTCAATATCTCTTGTAACATATCCGAGGAAAAAATAAAATTTGCAAGGCATCTGATCGGTTTGCCCTTTCAGTGTATTGCCAGTCCAATCGTACGCCTGGTGTTAGCGGAAGAAACACTGACCACGACTTTATTCCGCGAAGGGAAAACCGTATCGAGGAGATTACTCTAGGAAAAAAAGCCGAGCAGTTTCAGTGCCGGTTGCACGAGGAGCAATCTCGAGTAGCGACCTTCAAAGCCATAAAACGTAAGAGCGCAGATACCAGTCGCGTGTTCCTCCGAGCCTGTATCTTTTATGCACCCTTATCCCGGTATTTGCCGTGTCCTGAATCGTTCAGGGCGAGTATAATTTATCCGAGCACCATTCTTTTTCCCCGGAGACAGTTCTCCACAATACCAAGGTAGCTATTATTAATATAAAAAAAAAAGCCTCGATGCCTCTGTACATAACTGTCTGTCGTTCTCGATTACTGACGCAATCGATTTTAACGCGAGGATGTCATAAATTCATATGACAATACACAATGACAGTAATGAGCTGCGTGTAATACGGTTAACTGGAAATTTGACGCGATATTTGCGCGGTGAACGTTTCATGTGCGGTGAAATCGATCATCGTTGTTTAAGGGTTTTAAATCTTATAATATTTCTATTGAGTTATTTAGTATCTTTTCACAGTATAAAATTGTGTATCGTTAGTTTGTGAACTGAAACTAGCATTGTAATTACTAGGTTCTTACTTTCTCCGAAATTAATTGTCAGTAAAGAAACACTTTATTTATCAGCCAATAATTGTAGGTGAATTTTTCAAGTACGATTATTCAGAAAAAAGTAGTGTATTTACTACATTTTACCCATTCGTCTAAACGCGAATACAGAACTGATCTATAGAATTGACTTTCATATGTTACCCGATGCAAACATGAGAGAATATAGGGAAACCAATTTTAAGGTTCGTGTAACAATCTTTCTTGCTGCCCTATATTGCCTCTCGGATTTATTCCTGTGAAATTCGATTTGGCGTTGAAAATAGAAAAATAATTTTATTCGTTGAGCAAAGCTACAAAGACAATTACTCTCAAAGGATTAAGATTCAATTGCTCAGTTCGCTGCGGCAGATAAATGAAAAGATTTAAAGTAAATGGAAAACGTTTAAAAAACAAAGTGTAACTAAAATTAATACGCATAAAACCTATCAGATTTCCATTTAATATTATAACGTTGAACTGTTTCAAAGCACGTCACGTTCGACTAGTAAAATCAAATAGAAATCTGTTAATCCTTTGATACTGCCATCAAAATGTCGCATATACCAATATCCATTTTAACGCGCGAACGAATACTGTCAAACTTAATTTTGAGAATATGAATATACTGACACGTATTACCGTAGTCATGTCGGTGATTGACAACAAAGCATTCTTCGGCGTAACATTACTGTCCCTGGAGTAGCAACTTCACAGAGACATACAACGCTCCAAACTTGATTTCGAATGTAGATTTGCGGATTCTGATTTAGATGCAGATGCATATCATGCAAATTGTAACGGTTCGAATGTTTGTATTATGTACTTGATGATTTCTCAGAATTACCGTTATTATCAGCGAACTTACAAATAGCAGAGTATCACGAGTGAAAAATAAAAAATAGTTAAAATAACAGACTTTAGTGGCATGTAACCGTATTAATATGTATCATTTGGTATCATATCTTACAATTAGTATTGATCCCGATGAACAACAAAATTTGAGGAACTTAGAAAGTTTCCGAATATAATATGTGAACTTGAGTTCATAATGAAGTGCTTCTCATTTATCTATAATACTATAAAACGTTGGATACAAAAAGCTCACAACAGTCGAATATCATTTGAAGAAATCGATTATTGATTCCATCAAATCACTATAATCTAAATATAAACCATCAATAACAATTATTCTAGATCAGTTCTAATGTTGAATTTATACTAAAATTCGCTTTCAGACTACCTTCGGTAGAATCAAACAGTATTGTAGCTTTTAAAAAAACTTTGGATAAAAAATATATGACGAAATTCCCGAAGAAACTCTGACGAGTTTCAAGATGAGAATTCAAGAGTTATGATAGAAGTGTGCGTACTAGAAACTTAAGCAAAGATGAGAGAGGTTTCTCGTAGGAAAATCCTAAAGAATGAATTCGAAGATAGATCGAGATCAGCCAGATAGTTCGCCGCTAGCGGAATTCGTAAGGAAGTCGACAAATAAACCAAACCAGAATTATCGGTTAGCCGGGCTCTGCGTTTCAAATAGATATCCCAAGATCCGCGTATATCCACGTCGAGGAACGTAACATGGGCAAACGAGCGGGCAAACCATCCGGACCGGAACATCAACCCACCTCCGAACCTTTGCTAACCCCGCCAAGCCATTTACTGGGGGGCGCGTACTGGCCAGAGTCAGAGGAGAATCCCTTCAATGAGCGCTGGAAACGAACTGCTTCGCCGTGGAACAATTTTTAAACCCGTGCACTCGTTTCTCTTGTTAAATCGCTCGATGCGCCTGTAATACTTTACAAGCCCAACCCCCTACAGCTCCTCTTGCCATAGCTCCCCATTCCATTTCTTTCCGTTCCAAAGCCAACGGTAGTTTTCATTACCAATCGTACACTGTTGTCTCTGCTTGTTTCCTTCGAACAAGCTTCGGTTTCCTTCTCTTCGAGGTGCTTCTTTTATTTGATAAATAGAACTATTTATAAAAATAGTGGCGAGTATCCTTGTGGAACTCATGGGTAGGATTATGGAGACTTGTATTGAGAAACAATTTAGATGTCCTTGGCTTTGTGTTAAACTTGAGAACTTCATGCCAATAAATGGAAGATGGATTATACCGTTGTTCGGTATAAGAATTTAGTTCGGATAGAGCAGAATCTTAACTCTGCAAACTTTGTGCTTTTGGATTATTTAATTACCTTAATTACGTATTGCAAACGAAATATTTCATATGCAAAATCACATATCGCGAAGTCACTAACTTTATACGCAAGATTAGTAAAAGTATTCCACTATAATATTTATCTTTTATTACTTTCGTCAATGCTTTCATTGCGGTTTATAATTACAACAATGAATATACTTCAAGAAAACCAGCTCTTTATATCTCCTATCAAACTTTCACCTTCGTTTCCTCTGCCTCTCTATGCAACACATGTACAACTTACACGTGTTAGTGCAAGCTACTCTTGGACATTTGTCTCGATTTACTTTAGTGAAAAAGTTTGATTCGAAAAGTTTCCATTTTTATCTAACATGAAAAACATTACTTTCCATTGGAGGAAAGTTCAGCAGGCTTTGTTCGCCTCGGATATCGATCACACTTTAGTACCGAGGAGAGTCTGTCGCGCTCGCAGGACCCAACGTGTTTCACGGCTGAAGCATGTACATGTGTGTACGCAAGGAGACATGTTATTCAGTCGCGAGCATTGATACGCAACCTGGACGGTAATGAAAGTCCCCCCACACCGCCAGTTGAATAATGCTACAACGAGCTAGTGACATTTTTGCGTTAGCCGTAGCTTCTAATTAACGGGATGCAACTGAGGGATTATCGTAATCAGTGTGGCAATTAGACTGATCAGAGATTGGACTATGCACCCATGCACGCACACACCAAGGTGAATCAAGTTTACCGAGCTGTTTGTAACGAAAACAAACAAAAAGAAAGGCAATCTAAAATTGTTGTATGATAACGATAGCAAAAGTATCGTTAAATATTATGTATTATATTGCTAATGTTCTAGTGGTTTAAATCTAATAACTGTATTATATCAATGCTGATTTATGTAATATTGGATATCATTTATGAAAATCATCCCTTTGATCCTTATTTAATAATGCATATGCAATTAAGTTTCGGTGCGGGTGTAGTAAAGTTATTTAATAGCACGTGTCTATGAGATTCAGAATTCTGATAATATACGATGCAAGCGGTGTCGGTGAATTTCACTGAATCTCACTTGGATTAAGTTAATTAGATTTTGCTTTTAGTGGCTATCACAGGAGTAATAATGCGGCCAGCTGTTAATTTTCCTGTGCAATTCCTCCGTTTCTATTAAATTCCTCTATAGAAATGTCAAAATATTTATAAACAACATTCTATGTATAAACAATATGGAAAACGGTGTTATTCGTGTACAAACGAAACAAGTAAAGAAATGTAAAAAGAATGCAAGACTTAAATCTGTAAAGAAATATACATTTCCTTTTCGAAATTAGTATTATATAATATTACTTTAATGAAAAGCAATTACAACTAGCTATTTATTTAAGAGATTTGATTCGCATTCGTGCATTGTATTTATGGCTTGATTTCATGATATGCCAGAAATACAATTGCTGGTGATGAACCAGTCATTTAAGTTATGCAGAAAATCGTTTCCACACACAAATATACATTTTCCCAGGCCAGACTGAGAGCTAATCAAAGCCCCTCATTCTGTATCCACGGTACGTTGTCCTCATTACAGACTGATTGAAATCCCGCAAAGCCAGTGACCTCTCTCGCAGTCTCGATATCACTCTGTTATCCTTCAGCAGATTCGAAACCTCAGGAATGAATCATTCGTCGATGACACCAGTAATTTTGCGAATGGACACCGAAAACGCGGCTAATGACGAGGCTAGCATTCCATACACGTCCG
Source organism: Trypoxylon attenuatum (assembly GCA_963989405.1). Classification (NCBI taxonomy): domain Eukaryota; kingdom Metazoa; phylum Arthropoda; class Insecta; order Hymenoptera; family Crabronidae; genus Trypoxylon; species Trypoxylon attenuatum. Next base: position 14,636,636 of record OZ022491.1, read on the forward strand.
CACATATATCACCACATATTCCTGTCTAACTGAGGAAGCTTGGCTCTGTGGCCAATTCGATCTATCGAATCGGAGTCGATCTTGATATACTTCAGCTTCATTTAAATCAAAATTCCCCAGCGTTGCGACGTTCAAATAGGATTTACCTGAATTGTGCAAAATAGAATTCTATGCAACATAGAAGTTTTCTTTAAACTGAACATTGTAGTAAATAAAAAATGATAAGATACAAGGAACTTTAAGTATTTATGAAAGTAACTTCTTGTAACATAAGTAATTCGTTGCTGCACTGCTTTGACTATTACAATTTATTACTTTAATAACTTTTATTAGAAGTTTAAATTTCAAAGTCAAACTTAAAATTCTTAATTCTTATAATGTATAGTATTTGGTAAGAATATGAACAGTGACTTAAAGTGAAATTTCATTTGATTACAATCTGTTGAAGTGTCAGAGTGTTGTAAAATTGTCTTAAGAGCTTCCGCAAATTTACAATGCTGAACATCGAATTACATTGATAACAGGTGGATTTGCTGAGCGAAGTTAAACGTTCTGGAACACCTTCCAGTCAAGTACGGCTAAGCGAGCAAAGAATGCGCATTGACGATTACGTTGGTAAATGGTTCGGAAATCTTATGTCAATTGAGTCTCCAGGATAAAGAAGGATATTACGTTGCAATAATGCGATACGCCTGTCGAATAATGTTTTTTGTCAACGATTGCAATGAAATTCGCCATATTCTTTCTATATCCAATATCTAAGGAGTTATAAGAAAAAAAAGACAGTATCAATTACTTCCGTTTCCATTCCATTTAGCGTAAAAGAATATGAGAAAATCTTGTTTGTAGAACAAGACGTTGTAATATAAAACAAAACATTTTATGCTTTCAATATTTCTACTAGATAATAACCAAAGACTTCTTTTCATTTTAAGACAAAAAATTAAGATATATATGAACTATGAGGATACCAAAAAATATTTTGAACTTTTATGTACTTCTCATACGATTTGAAATATTCTCTTAACTTCCTCACAATTATCTGATTTGCTGAATTTCACGTTAGAAAAAGTTTTCCCTATACCGCAAGGTTAGGTTTCGCCGAAAGCCACAAAAATTTTGCTAATGGAGTTGTATAAATAGCAGCACGAGTTCTTCGTTAAATTACATACTGCGTTTAACAACAGTTTCTGCACGAGAATTCGTCTAAAATTCTTGTACTATTTGGAAACCTTGAACTATGCTCCCTTTTAACTACGCTTGTCCCGGAACCTATAACACGCATTAAAAAACAGATATTCCAACCAAGAATTAATTACTACATAAAACACTGCCACTTGCTTGCTTCAATTTGAAGCATTAGCTTATAACAATCAAAGAATTAATGATATTTAATTATTTATATATTCCCCCAAAGGTACTTAAAAACAACTAAATAAACCTCATGAATAATACAAAATACTGTATTGACCATCCTGAGCACAAAATCGAAGCGTTAGCAGAAAATTGAATCAATTATTTCGGTTGGAGATTGAATAATATAATTCTGAGAATATTTCGAAACAAGAAGCCTCAAAAAATACTATTCGTTAAATTTCACGATAGATAGTCCAATTAAATTTATTCTCACTTATTTATCCTTGTTTATCGTATTCTTCTATTTTATTCTTGGTTCACGTTTTCCATCGTTGGTAATTAGCAAGCTCGAATAACGAACAAAGGGTGTGCTTCTCGGTGATCGCGGTAATGGTGGTGGAGGCGTACCCCTCGCAAGAACCAGGGAAGCAACAAGTGTTTTAATTAATGCGTAACTTAGTTCAGTAGCAGTGGCTGTTTTAATCTACGTGGCGTTATTGATGCCACTTTGTACTAGTTTCGGTGGAAGCACGTCTGTTCTCAATTCCGACAACACGGAAAAGTAGGACCGCCTGTTACCGCGAACAATCTACGTTCGTTTGCTTTGATCGAGAGAACGAACTACTGCACGAGAAAACACGGGGCACGCCCCCAAAGAGACTGAATCTAATTCACTCATTACCGGGGCTGACCACTTTGGATCGTGGTTCTTTAAAACTGAACATTACTAACTGATATATATGTATATCCTGTGTCTATGTGTTTCCACCGTAATAATAAACACGACTAAACGTTCAAAAAAATCATCATTCATACGAACAACGTAAGCATTTGATATGCTACTGAACTATATAATATTATGGAATGAATAGTTTGTCAATCGATTTGTGCAAATTATTATTGGAATTTTCATATCTATGGAAATTAACTAAGTGCGCCTGATTGAATATTACATTATTGCCACTGTAACCCGCGGTATATCATGAAATTCCATTGACGGTGAACGCGAGAAATAATTAGCTTTATCAAACAAATATATGTGTTCGTAATCGATCGACTAAAAACAGTTTAAATTCGATTTCCCAAGCAGTTGAGAGAAAAAAGTTAAGTTAACTAAATTAAACTTGAGTACTCATGAAAATAATTGATTGTATATTATGCTAATAGTATGATATTTCTGATAGTAACATAAAGCAAGATGTAACTTCTATATCGATATCCTTATGAAACGTCAGTTTTGTGTTTCCGGATTGAAATACAGCAGTCTACGCGTTAAAAAATTCAAGATAAATTCAAGCGATGGCTTACAAACTTCACGGGGAGGAGACCGTCAACCGTCAAGCCAGTAGAAAGTCGCGGAAAATTATCCATTCGGGAAACGCGAAGCGTGAACTCGCGAAACTTGGTGCCCTACGGCTTTTGACCCACGGTTTTAAGCAACCTCGTAATTAATATCATTTCGTTCTGCTTTTTATTCAACTCCTACGAGTGTATATGTATGCGGCAATTGATTCCGCAGAGAGTAATCTGCTAGTCTAAACGCGAGCATAATTTAATACACTTACCTAGTATTTCATATCAATTTATATTATTAGTTCATTTTGTAACTTAAGTTTTTATTACACATTAATTTGAATGTTTATCGCTTTTGAATCCTTGTTACCTTATATCATAATCATCATTATACTCTAATATCTTCCGAAACTCGTGTCTGTTTTATGAAATTAGCCAATTATCAAATTTTTAACTGCGACGCATAATTGAAATCAAGATTGAAATATCTTAAGAGGTTTCGGATCTTAAGGAGTACTTCCGAGTACTCGTAACTTTGCATTTACATTGTAAGGAACACCGAGAAATCCGTTTATTCAAGTATTACAGGCTTAGGGTGTCGTTGGCAATGAGTCGCGGGAAATTTTAATGAGATCTCGTGGGAGGTAAACTCTGAGGCTTAGCCTCAGTTTCTACTAAATCTTCTTAGACGGTGACTGGATCACTCGAGTTGGCAAAAGCGTAACGGATTTCAAGAATCCTTGTCAGTTCGTGTATGTGTTTATGTAATTAATTAAAGTCCCTACAATATCGTCATTTAGTAATATTTTACATACAGATACTTTCTTCGCACAGAAAGTTCTATGCAATTTACTTGCAAAATCGAAAGTTAAACAATACTTCTAAAATACAGGTTAAAAACTAGAATTCTCTTTGCAGCAATCTGATACGAATTTAGAAAAACGAATTAAAAATTTCGTTAATGAAAAAATTATGAAATCATTGTGAGATTATTACTTAGAACAGCAATAAATATCGATGTCAAAATATCGAATTACAGGATGTATTAACGACTAAATGACTTTACAGTTCACATAACATTGAAAATGAGAAAATTGCGATATAAAACGCGTGCAGGGACAATAAGTGGGATCTTACTCGCACCAAGGTTTCCCAATTCCGAGCGGGACACCGGAAATACAATTATCAGCCCTAACGCGTTTATCTCTTTAATTAATTTGCACGCGGTCACGGGAAATTTCGTTTTCACTCCTAATAGGCTGTTCTCTCCCTCTCACCCTTCGTTTATCTTCGATCTCATTCATTCCGACGAATAATTCGATTCTTTTTTAATCTCCCATTCTTTTGCCGCTGGTTTCGCCAATAACACACGTGTGCGAATGGTTTCCACCCTCGTATTGCCACCGTTTATCACTACACTCCCTAACTGATTGCTGGTTTAACAGATTTTCAAATTGGCCGTTGACCGCAACATACATGTTGCAACTATGTAATTTCAATTCTAATATCGCGAAATCAAAATTCTATAGAAATTCTTCTACACAATGGAATCAGATTATATTCTGTTAATCTTAATATTATCAAGCATTTTTTCTCTTTTCATATTGTAAATTAAAATTGAATTTGGAATATGTGTGCAACGAAACAAGGGGCTTTAGAAATGAGAGACAGACTTACTAAAGGATTCTCTTTAACTAACAATACGCCGTGTAAAATAAAGGTAAAGAAAATTGGACCTGATTGTAGAATATCACTACACAATTCTGTTGGATTAGCGTAAACTACCAACGTTCGATACTCTACATAGGCTACATCCTTTCAACCGTCTTTATGAAAGTTAAAGACCATACTGAACGTGCACACGTGTGCAGTATAGAGACACATGCATACCGAGGAATAAGCGTGAAACATTACGGCATGTATTAATTTCGTGTCGAAGCCGATTCATGCGAGTTGATCCAGCCATAAAGCAGTTAACGCTTTCGCAATAACCTAATACGGCTAGCGTAGATCGAAATTATGCATTCCAGCCTGGCAACGAGGTTAACGCCTAAGACTCGTCCTACCGGATAAGTGGACAACTTAATTTTCATTAGCTGGCCTAAACCAGTCGCGACACGTTTCGTAAAGCGCCGGGTATTACAACGCATCCTCCTGCATTGTTAAAGGAACAACTTCAAAGATTGTTGAAACCCCTTGTTTCACGTTTATGACTTTACGCGCTATGACATAACGACAGAGTAGAACCGTGACAAGGATATGAATTTTTGAAGAAAACGGCTACACAGCTTCTCGTCATGAATATTAAAGATAAAAATAATATTTGCATTCTAATGCAAAAGATATAACGTTCCTTCTTTTAATTTTAATATTTAGTTAGCGCATTAAGTGGCTTTCTCTGCTAATAACGATACAAATAAAACCTGGGAATTTATCATGTAATTTTAGATGGTTTATTGACAATTTTTAAAATTCATCTAATCTTACTACGAGTCTCGTAATTCGTAATCAGTGATTATCGTAATTTATGACTGTCATATAATTACTATTTACAGACGACACAACAGAGTTGTTTCCATTTCTGCCACCGAAACTTGTTACTCTATTGATCGCGATTATGATGTGGCTTTTGAACCCAGAGGGAACTTCGTAACGTAATCAATAGCTTAGGGAGTATTATCGCCAGTCTAACGAAGAACTCCGTTGTGGTAGAATGTATCCACGCACTCAATAGAAACAGAAACCAGATACTGTTGGTAACAGTTCTGAAACTGAGAGAATGTCACAGAGCCACCACGTCAGATCGAATAACCAAAGGAGATCAATTGAACTAGCAAACAAGATGAGAATTTATATCATAGAACTGCAATAATTAGCCATCTGAATTGGGTTCTTAAAACATGTTTAACGCAAACGATTAGAATTAAGATTAAGGTTTCAATTAATTGAAAGTAATCCATGTTAAATCTTATTTTACAAAGATGGAAAATGACTAAGCCCGGAACTAATAAAAATATTTAATTAACTGGAATTAATTATGTCAGAAAATTAGAAGTTAACGAGAGCAAGTGTTACATGAAAAATAGTTTCATTTCAGTTCCTGTAACTAATATTAACGATCTTGAATGTTTAGTATTACCGAAAACTAGATAAGCAGAATGATATAGGTTCATATAAAATATGAAACTGTCATTTAATATAAACTATTGCGAGTGACAAAATCTAGCTTCTCCTTGAAATTCTATCGACCTAAGAGGTGTCAAGACAAGAACGATTAATTAACTGTCACAGTCATGGATTAATTTATCAAGCAGATTAATGAATGGAGACCATCTGTCACTTTCACCCGCTTGAGAGGGTTAATTTATGTAGTTCAGGCTTTAACGCGCCTGGCAACATTTTGAATAACATTACGATAGTGTCGGAATATATTCTAATATCGAATATAATGTCAAATATGAGAGAAAACTAGTAGAGTATACTGAATAGGACAGACTCAATTCTTTTTCAATTTTGTGTTATCGCTATTTCATAATGAAATAAATCACACAAATATATATTTTTACTATAATAATATATTTTAAACAAAGTAAAACGATTTTAATTGTTCGTAGAAACAAGATATGTAATTTGTTTAACCACTTCTTCTTATGTAAATAGCTTAAAACCTGAAATAGTGATATCCGTTTCATATGGTACAATCGATCTGAAAATCATTTTCCCAATGTTTCATTAGTCATATATAACATTATATGAATGCTTATCATCGTTTACTTGCCAATGGAATTCCGAACGGGTGTCCCGCCACGAATTTAATATCCACGCACTTCGTCTGAAATTACATTTATGAAAACATTTACGTATCATTAAATATGAAACGTTATTGAACTGTAGCCAGAACGTTGAAATATCCGAAGTCCATCGTTACTAATTATTCAGTGTTCCATGAAAATCGGAACAAACATCCCCGATTTCAATGTGTTTGCCAAAAGTACCACCACGAATTTATTACTGTGTGAAATTATTTCATTGATCGAGTATTCGTGAAATGCAGAAATTTCTTCGTAATCAAATGAGAATTTTAGAATGGATAGGATAAATCAAAAGAAATTAGAATATAGTGTCACGTCCCGGAATGGCGCGGTCAAAAATGGAGGACTTCCGAACTCGCCACTCCTGTAGACGTGATTGTATTTGTCTGTTTTGCCCCTGAAAAACCTAAATCTCCATTGGCAAGGACGCGGTCGCTTGGCTTTTGACGGGCAATGGAATAGGATCGTTGTCCTCCCCGAAGAGTGATTGCAGTTTGGCGGCTAGGCGCCGGATCTTACGGGCAATCTCCTCGTCGGTAAACCCGGGTAGGTCGAGACTCTGCGGCTGACCGAGAGGCTGTAATGGAGCTGACCGAGCTTCAGTCGCGAGAGAACGAACGATGTTGACTTTATCCACGAGGATTTCGTCTGAGAGAACCGTAGGTACAGTACAAACCCCGAGCAAAGTGTTCGAGCTGACTGGTTTGTGCGTGGAGCGGAGAAACTTTAGGTGGTTGTACTTCCAACCTCCGCGACGCGTTTTCTTGGCCATGAGACGATCTGTTACCGACGAGTAATTCTCCCCTTGGATTCACGCACGGATGAGGATTTGGAGCGCGGGACGTCCAGCGTGCATAAGCCCTGCCTGCACCGGGAGACGCGTAGGAGGAGGCGTGATAGGGTGCGGAGAGAAAGGAGATCAAACGTGCATAAGTCCTGCCTGCACCGGATGATCTTGTCGGGAGAGGGTAGATGTTGAGATTCTGGAAGAATTGGAGTTCCTGAGGAGAATTTCTGGTCGGAGACACGATTTGAGCCGCGGTTCGATTGTAGGATAATGAAGAACACTTGAATTCTTAATACTGACGATATATTGTTACACGGAATTGGTTCGTACGCCGGGAAGGATCCCCGCTCAGGAGGACGCAGCGCAAAGACGAACGGTGAACAATATGAGATCGTGAGAGTACAGGATTTCGACGTTCTATGACTGAGCGGTACTTGCTCTGACCAGTTGACTTCCAACTGTCGGACTGGTCAAAAGACTAAAGACTAATGCTTACGGTGATCGCTTAAATACCCCTGGTGCGGACCTCGGAGAGGTGAACAGTAGCCCGTTATCTGTACTTAGTCCAGGGGATGGGGTTATTGTTTTGTCTATTACATGATAAGGTAACGCTGACTGCACCTGCGGGTGCGTCATTGCAGCGTTCGCCGAACGCCGCGCTACTTGATCCCGGTGGGACCCACGGTGAACGCTGCGCGCCTCTCGTTATCTTACTTCCTAAGTTCTTAGGGCTATGCTTACATCTAAAGTAAAAAATAGGTGGGGTAGGGGGGGGGGGATGGATGTTACACCTCCCCCCTTAGAAAAAGAAATTCGAGGTGAAACGAGCGAATTTCGTTCAGCTTTTAGTAAACATTTGGCTGAGGGTGGGATATTGTCTGTTGGGATCTTCGTTGTGGTTGACCAATTTCTCTTCTGCTGCTGGCAATGCTTGTTCTTCCTTGACGTCCTGTTGTTTGTTGGGCTGATCCCTAGGCCTGGTGCCCAGGTGGAGCAGTAGATTGGTGAGCGAAGCCCAAATTGCTCCAAAGATGTAGAGGCTCCATCCATAGATGGAGTGCAGTGCGTATCCATGAATAACCGTGTCCACTATAAGCTTAATTAATCGTATTATTACATATATAGCGAAGATCCCTGCACTAGCAGAGCCGAATGTGATGAATCCGGACCAAACACGCTCCCCTGTTGTTTTTGCAATTTTCTCTAGTGCGTCTTCGTCTAAGAGATTGTACAGCTTGACGCTCCCGGATGGGATCGGGTGGCCCATTGCTCCTCGTGCCATGTTGTTGAGCATAGCGGGTCGCTCCATTGGGAACATAATATGGTCTCGCAGTTTTTGTATATCCTCTTGTGTATAGATACCTGCCGTGGCAAGGTTTCCGGGATCTACGTATTTCCATTTTGGTTTGGTAAGAGGCTGTATGGTTTGAGGCTCCTTGCTCTCAATTGGCTTTGGAAGGAGTCTATACCAGAGGCTACTGGTGTGGAACATTACAGGCAGGAGTTCGTTGCAATTCCGCTGTGATCCATGCTTACTGAGAATCCGAGTCTTCGGGGTAATGAAAAATGACTGGTTGCGATGGGTGACCGGGAGTTCGCGATAGCATTCTTCGGTCCTACGGAGGGTGACCTGGATCGGCACGCATTTAATTACGTGGATTACTTCCCCGGCGGTCACTGCCATGTACCCCGGTTCCTTCATTATTGCGTATGCGACCTCGTCTGGGGCGACCTGAGCAAGAGCGAGCGCGTTTTTGAGTACTTGGCGTTCGAGCGCGCACTTCTGCTCTATTACGTCTCTATACAGCTGTCCTAATTGTGTCTTAATATGCTTCTCGACGTATACAAATTTAGAGTTCACATATGTGAATAGGTCCAGGTTCGATACCGATATTTTGGCACGTGCGCGGAATGTTTCCCCCTTTGCTGCTTCCAGGATGAGTAGTCGTGGATGTTCGGTGCGGATCATCGTATAACCGCACAGTCCGAAGCTTGTGGTTTTGGTGAGGGCAAAGACTGCGTCTTGCGCTGAGACCGTATATATTGTTGGTCCACCGTCTGCGCCTTGAGGGCTCAAGCGGGTGGCGGGTCCTTCGTAGAGGACGTCGTATTGATTGAATCTGCAACTGTCTTCAGGTATAGGTGACCAAAACGTATGACCGTCGTCGGCATCGTGGCAGGATCCGTCGGCTACAGGGCACCGAAGTCCGGAACGAAGGACGATTGTTTCGGATGATAGTTTGATGGGTGCCAGGTAGTCCCGGATGGTGAATCGGACGACTGCTTGTACAACAACACCGTTCCATGAACCAAATTCGTCTGAGTAGTCAGATCCGTGACAGGTGCCATCCGTGGATAAGGACCCTGCGAGGAGGATGCTGCGTGAGTCTGTAGAGTTTGGTCGGAGACCCCCGATGTGCGTTCTTCCTAGATTTACCATACCAGTGGTCTGAATCTGGCGGCAGAGATCGCTGGAGACCTCGAGGAGATATTCTCTCCGCCCGTTGGCTACCACCGAGGAGTGAGAATTCATGCCACAATGGTAAATGGTTCTGTCGATAGTAATCTTGCATTGATATGCGTGGGTCTCGTGAAATTCGGCGATTTGTAGAAGCTGGATTGGCACGGTCTTCTTAATTGGTTCGTTGTTTTCTGCGTTGCATTGTCCGACATCCAGAAGGGAGAACGTGGTTACGTTTAGGTGGTCGCTCCCGCAGTCGTAACCGATGATGGCGGCTGCCATTGCAATATGCAGGAACAGGAGGGTGGTGGTGAAGCAGGTCATGGTGCGTTCTGCATGAGACCCAAGGATTAACTGATCCAAGAGGGTCCCAGGTCCCCGTTTTATAGGGCCTTATCATGGACTTCGGGAGTGGGGTTATCTTCAAGCCTTTGTCTTCCTTGCCTCCCCCCCCCACTCTTCTTTCTTATGACTAATTTCCTTATGGCTAAGTGAATATGTGTATGAAGCGAAGATATGATACAGCGGTATGGGAAAAAAAACAATACTTATTGGTTGCTAACGTGTGCGGGCTTGAGCTTGTTAGCATGAACCATGCGTGGACCGCGCGGAGTTTGGATTTTAACGTCGTGGTTGTCTAGTATGTCCAAAACCTTATGAGGTCCTGTGTATTGTGCGTCTAATTTTCCTTTCGCCGGTTCCTTGAGCAACCAAACAAGGTCACCTGTCTTGAACTCCTTTGGATTGACTTTTCGGTCGTAGTAACGCTTGGACCTTTGTTTCGCGGTAATTAAATGTTCCCTGGCGGTTTGTTGGGTGAAGCGCAATTTTTCATTTAATTTATGCAAGTACTCGGCGTATGTTTCGTTGCGGCCATCGTACTGCATAGGAGTGCTCGATGGAAGCCGAGCGGGCCTACCGAAAACCAATTCATGTGGCGTAAAGCGCGTGCCTTCATGTACGCTGGTGTTATAAGAAAAGGTAGCTAATTCGAGCCAGGAGTCCCAGTCGTTCGATCTAACATAATGTTTGAGATATTCGGCCAACACGTGGTGGGACCTTTCTATTGAGCCGTTGCTCTGTGGGTGGAAAGCTGTGGTTCGCATTTGCTGAATCTTGAATCGTTTCGCTACCAACCTCATAAGGCTACTGAGAAAGCTTGTCCCTTGATCTGTGAGTATGACACGTGGTGCTCCGAATCGGCATATAAATTCTCGGACTAGCGCGTCAGCAATGTCTACAGAGGATGCTCTGGCTAGAGGAATAGCTAAAAGGTATTTGGTTAAAAGGCACTGGATTGTGAGGATATAGGTATTCCCTTGCGGCGTGTCGTTTAATGGTCCCAAAATGTCCATCGAAATTTTGTCAAATGATTCCTTGGGGGTGTCCGTGATGGCCATGGGCTGCCGAGTTTTTACTCTTTGGAGCTTGTTGCGTTGACAACTTTGGCAGTTCCTGATGAAATCCGCTACGTGCGTCTTCATTTGTGGCCAGAAGTACCTTTGACGGATTCGCTGGCAAGTCTTCGAGACTCCTTTGTGGCCTCCTACCGCTGATGTATGGTTTTCCTTGATTATATCTGCTCGCTGATCTTCAGCCGGAATCTGGATCTCGTGACGGCATGTAGTTATCTGAAGGTGTGTGTTTTGGAATATATCCATCAAGTGTTGCGCTACGAAGTCCCAAGGTATGTCTGAAAAGTTGGTTTCGGAAATGCTGAAGGACGCTATTCTTAGGGTCCTGACGACTTCTGCCAGCGACATCAGGGTATCTGTTAATACATCCACGTCAATTGGATCGTGCATGGATTCTTTAATGGGTAAAGCGATGAGAAAGTGGCCTTGAACTCGGTATGGTCGTGCTCTCCCGAGGACCAAACTTTCAAATTCCGTTTGCTCCAGAAGTGGATGTGCCTCTTGCGCTCCTTCCTCCAAGGGTTCCCGTTCTGTTGTGATAAATATCGCGATACTTTCCCGACGCATGCTTAAGCGGTCTCGCGTGGATGCCATCTTGAAACGGCGGGGGCCGACTTCGTTTGGTTCTCCGTTACTGTTGACCTCTTCGTACTGTGTTGGGTCGTCCGTATCGCTATCGGTGGGTGGCGACGGTGTCCGGTGTCCGTAAGGTATCGGTTGGTCGGGGGGCGGATTTGTTTGGGATGTTGAAGGTTCTGGGGGTATATCCAGCGAGAAGGGAAGTGCTTGGACGGGATTGCGTGACAGTGCATCTGCGTTGAGATTAGTAGTTCCCGCCTTGTATACTACCTTGTAATCAAATTCCGCGAGCTTGAGACGCCATCTCAGTAGTCTGGAGGTGGGGTCTTTGACAGAATGCATCCATACTAGCGGTTTGTGATCCGTGAATAAGGTAAATTCACGTCCATACAAGTACGGGCGGAAATGCTGTGCTGCGTACACTATTGCTAGGCACTCTTTCTCTATCGTGGAATAGTTCCTCTCGGCCCCGCAAAGAACCCGCGATGTATACGCAATGGGCAGATCTCGCTCCGGCGGCCCCTGGCTCAAAACTGCGCCTATCGCTATATCCGAAGCATCCGTGGTCAAGTTAAACGGTTTATTAAAGTCGGGGTACTGGAGGATAGGCTCCGCGCATAGCAGCTCTCTAAGTCTATTAAAAGCCTGTTGCTGCTCGTTTCCCCATGAGAACGCCACATTTTTCTTTGTAAGGTTAGATAAGGGACGAGCTAACCGCGAGAAACCAGGAATGAATCGCCTATAGTAGCCAGCAAGGCCCAAGAACTGTTTGACATTTTTTGCATTCCTGGGAGTAGGAAAATGTTGGACGGCTCCTAACTTCTTTGGGTCGGGACGTACTCCCTGGTCGCTGATTACATGTCCCAGATACGTAACCTCGGTTCTAAGGAACTCGCATTTGTCGGGCTGCAATCGTAGGTTAGCTGCGCGTAGTCTGTCGCAAAGTTTCTGATACTTTTCTCGGTGCTCTACTATGGAGCTGGCATATATAACGATATCGTCCAGGTAGACGAACAACTGTGTACCTTGAAGGCCCGACAATACCGAATCCATTAGACGTTGGAACGTGGCTGGGGCATTTTTAAGCCCGAAGGGCATTCGCTTATAATGGTAATGGCCGAACGGGGTAGAAAAGGCTGTTTTTGCCGCGTCCTTTTCTGTCATTCCTATCTGATGGAAGCCACTGGCTAGGTCGAAGACGCTAAAATACTTGGCACTGCCAAGCTGGTCCAAAATTTCATTTATACAAGGCAGTGGATATGCATCGGCCACCGTTTTCTCGTTTAGACCTCTGAAGTCAATTACCATTCGCCACCTTTTATTGCCCTGAGAATCCGGTTTTTTAGGGACGATCCATAAGGGAGAATTGTAAGGAGAAGCAGATGGCTCGATTATATCCATTTCAAGGAGTTCTCGTATTTGGCGATCTATTTCCTCCTTATGGATCGGCGGATACCGGTACTGTTTGACATGCGTAGGTCGGTCGTCGGTGGTGGGTATAGTATGTTCGAGGACATTAGTTTTCGGTAGAGATTCATTCGGTAAGTGGAATAGGTCGGCCGAATTATGTATAAGGGATTCGACTTCCGTTTTTTCCTCGGGGTTGAGGTGCTCATTTCGGAGTAGCTCGAGTACGTGTTTTGGACGCGAGACGCCCGTCACAGCAAGAATACTTGATATCGTTGTTGGAGGATCCGATTCAGCGGCGGTTTCGAATTCTTCAAGTGTGACTGCTGGGGTTGATAGCGTTATCGGTTCCGGGGTCGTATTGGTTATACGCGCATAAGCTCGCCCCTTCCGATTTCGCAACACGGCTTCCCCGAAGTATATGCCCTGAGCGATTTCTGTTCTTGGGAGGTATCCGTCGATAACTGCGCGATTAATTACACGGACCTCTATTCCGGTATCGGTGCGCGGAGGAACGGTAACAGGAGCCGACGGATTCACAAACGGAATTTCGTTGCCACGCCAGGTTAACGCATTCCGGGTATATGAGATTTCTGAATCTCCGAGCAGAAAATGAGCTCCTACAAGGCCGTCCGTGGGTATCGGAAAATCGTCACCGACGACATGGAAAAGTACCGAATGTCCGAATAATGTTACGTCGATTGAGCCCAGTGTTCTCACTATGCCGTTCGTAATGCCTTTTAGAGCGAGAATATCGAAGACCCGCACGGCTATTGTAGGCTGCAGGGAGCTGACCTTGATGACGTTAGGCTCGGCTCCACTGTCTATCATAAAAGAGATATCCCCTTTTAATTGTTCGGCATTTAATTGAATCACGGGCATGTAGTTACTAGGGGATAAGTTTATTGCTGCTGTTCGTTCCGTGACTCGATTTGTGCGTGGTTTACCGGGCGCGAATTTATTGTCCGGCTCCCCCGTGCTTCGCCCTGAGCCATCGGAGAGCCTTGCTCGTTTCCCGAGTCTTTTCGCGAATTATTGTATTGGCGCTTACGGCATTCGTTGATGTCGTGTCCGGGGGTTTTGCAGTACCTGCAAAATTTCCTGGACGACTGATCGGTGTCGGTTCTAGGAGGAGGGGGCGGTGCGTTTGGTAGTCGCGTGATTCCCTGAGTCCGATCGTCGCGCGCGGTTGGGTATCGCTCCGCGCGTGGAGCTGGATATCGCTCCTCACGTGGAGCTAGATATCGCTCCCCACGTGGAACTGGATATCGCTCGCGAGCTGTATTTGTGTCCGGGCGGTATCGTGCGTTCCGATCATCGCGCGGAGTCGGGTACCGTTCTTCCCGCGAAGCTTGGTATCGTTCCTTATCTAATTCATACCGCTTGTATACCACCTTAGCTCTATAGTATGCGTCGGTCAAGCTTTCGCATATTGACGACGGCACCTGATGTCGTATTTCTGGCATGAGGCCGTCACAGAACGATTGCAATGCTAACTCGTCGGTATCAGTAGTTAGTCTAGAACCGCTTGTTCTCAAGGAGTCTAGGATTGCGGACCTTAAATCTTTTACCCTGCCGATATAATCGAGGATGTGCTCTCTTGGATATTGATAGATCTGGCTAAGCTCGCCTCTATAGTGGTCAATCGTTCGGTGAGGGCCGAAACTTTGCCGAAGGATATCTGTTAATTGAGTTACTGTGGAGCATAGTTCGTCCTCGACAGCGGAGTAAGCGTGTCCCTTTAATTTAGATTTTAACAGTCGTGTTAGCATGAGCTCCGATTGGGCTGGAACCAATTCGCGAGCTCTTCTGCAAGCGCGAACAAATTGGAGGACGGGTATGTTTTTTCCGTCAAAAGTGGGCACGAGTTCCACGGCCTCGCGCAAGGAGTACCCAAGTTGGTGGGACACGGCGCGCGGATCCTCATGTTCGATCATTTGCACCGTCTCGTCAGGGGTCGGGTTCGCACTCGAGCTGGTTTTTAGTCGTTTAAGTTCCTCCTGGAGGACTTTGATTTCTCTGGCTAACGCGGTTGGATCGAGGTCTGAGGAAGGCCCGGGTGACGACATCTTTGGTTCGCGGGCTAGTAATTCGCGTCGACTCTTTTCTAATTCGCGAGCTGCGCTTTCAGCGAGGGCGAGTTCGCGTCGGGTTTCCTCAAGTTCGCGGGTTGCGCTCTCCGCGAGTGCTAATTTTTGGCGAGTTTCTTCGATTTCGCGGGTTGCTTCTTCCGCGAGTGCTAATTTTTGGCGAGTTTCCCCTAATTCGCGGGCTGTGCTTTCCGCGAGAGCTGTGGCTTCAGCGAGCTGACGCGTTCGCGTGGCGAGTTCTTGTGCTCGGAGGAATTCTTGCTCGGCGCGTTCGGCCTCGAGTCTGTCTGCTTCAGCGCGTGTAAGCGGCATAGCCGATCATGCCAAATCGAACGTATCCCACCGCTGTCACCAGTTGTCACGTCCCGGAATGGCGCGGTCAAAAATGGAGGACTTCCGAACTCGCCACTCCTGTAGACGTGATTGTATTTGTCTGTTTTGCCCCTGAAAAACCTAAATCTCCATTGGCAAGGACGCGGTCGCTTGGCTTTTGACGGGCAATGGAATAGGATCGTTGTCCTCCCCGAAGAGTGATTGCAGTTTGGCGGCTAGGCGCCGGATCTTACGGGCAATCTCCTCGTCGGTAAACCCGGGTAGGTCGAGACTCTGCGGCTGACCGAGAGGCTGTAATGGAGCTGACCGAGCTTCAGTCGCGAGAGAACGAACGATGTTGACTTTATCCACGAGGATTTCGTCTGAGAGAACCGTAGGTACAGTACAAACCCCGAGCAAAGTGTTCGAGCTGACTGGTTTGTGCGTGGAGCGGAGAAACTTTAGGTGGTTGTACTTCCAACCTCCGCGACGCGTTTTCTTGGCCATGAGACGATCTGTTACCGACGAGTAATTCTCCCCTTGGATTCACGCACGGATGAGGATTTGGAGCGCGGGACGTCCAGCGTGCATAAGCCCTGCCTGCACCGGGAGACGCGTAGGAGGAGGCGTGATAGGGTGCGGAGAGAAAGGAGATCAAACGTGCATAAGTCCTGCCTGCACCGGATGATCTTGTCGGGAGAGGGTAGATGTTGAGATTCTGGAAGAATTGGAGTTCCTGAGGAGAATTTCTGGTCGGAGACACGATTTGAGCCGCGGTTCGATTGTAGGATAATGAAGAACACTTGAATTCTTAATACTGACGATATATTGTTACACGGAATTGGTTCGTACGCCGGGAAGGATCCCCGCTCAGGAGGACGCAGCGCAAAGACGAACGGTGAACAATATGAGATCGTGAGAGTACAGGATTTCGACGTTCTATGACTGAGCGGTACTTGCTCTGACCAGTTGACTTCCAACTGTCGGACTGGTCAAAAGACTAAAGACTAATGCTTACGGTGATCGCTTAAATACCCCTGGTGCGGACCTCGGAGAGGTGAACAGTAGCCCGTTATCTGTACTTAGTCCAGGGGATGGGGTTATTGTTTTGTCTATTACATGATAAGGTAACGCTGACTGCACCTGCGGGTGCGTCATTGCAGCGTTCGCCGAACGCCGCGCTACTTGATCCCGGTGGGACCCACGGTGAACGCTGCGCGCCTCTCGTTATCTTACTTCCTAAGTTCTTAGGGCTATGCTTACATCTAAAGTAAAAAATAGGTGGGGTAGGGGGGGGGGGATGGATGTTACAATAGAGATTTATGGAAACTCGTATAAATGTGATATATGTATGTATCGAAAAACAAACGAAATACAATACTATTTAGCAAAATTCGGAAGCTCCTAATTAACATAAGAATCATAATGCGGAATCAATTATAAATGAATACGTTTGTAGAATGGAATTACACTTCGATTTGATTTGTTAGTAATTATACTGCGACCGACTCCGAGAATGTAATGTTCAAAGATAATTTTATCGAACTGGTGTGTTTATTCCTGTGAGTGTTTCAATAATTCTGGATATGGAACTTAGCGGGTCATGCCCCATTTTCAGGTACCATTGGGGGCTGTGACTCATTATTTCGATGTCGAAGGTAAATCCGGTCCTTCAACCCTAGGGTTTTATTATTAGTCCAACTACCGACTGTAATCAATACTGTTTTGTTGCTGCCGTTCTCGTGACTGACTCTTCCCGTGATTCTCCTTTTGTCCCGAAGAAACTTTCGTAGACTGAATGCTTCTTTTGTAAAGAATATCAAAACTTTTTCTTGCAGTCCTGGTATACTTGTCGACTGTTTCAAACGAGAATGAGTGAACGGTCTGCAGTGGAAGAATTTTGTTTTTAGTGTGATCTAATTTATGCTACCCAACAAGCTATAATCATCCGTCTTTTAATTTCATTGCAAACGGAACTGTACAAAAGAAAACTTCTCTGATTAATTGACTCTTCATACTTATTAATATTGATATATTTTTTCGAACAATCGAAATAACTCTTATATTTCTTTCATAATTCGTTTCAAAACACGCGTAGGTTTATACAAGAATGCAAAATTATTCTTTATAAGTTAATAAGTGTTAAAATTCAGAAAATCAGTAACATCTATTTTATGAAAAAAAATTCTGTCATAGTTTTTTGAATAATGTCTTTCAATCATCGGTATTTTTAAACAGGAATAAAATTAGTCCGTTTGAGTTTTGCGGCTGCGCAAAAGATCTACGTGCATTAAGTTTCATTCCAGTAAAGCGCTGATAATTTCGTTCCTCTAATTGTGTGCTTCGATCCGCTAATTAGAGAGCAGTGCGCACTCCATTATTGTAATCAACATTGTCGTAATGAATGCTACCGTAGCTGGTAGAGACCGCTTTTAAGGCGCTTTTATCGGAACCACCGTTTCCTTCTCACTTCCATGGGAATTCTTCCTACATTTTACCTTGAATTTTCTGGCCGGATGCTCGGTGTCCCCGCACTTACACTTTTTGCTTTAACCTTTATTTTCCAATCCACAACTTTGATTCGCCTTCTCCAGAATAATGAAAATCAATTTTAATTATGTGACGTTACTCTGGTTAGAGAGTGAGCTTCAAGCTCCATAATTTAACAAAAAAACTCTGCTTAGTGAAGTAAGCTTTTAGACACTTTTAGAATATACAACTTTTTCTAAATTAGAGTCAAAGATTTTAATGATATAATTTGACGAAAATTTTAGCATTTTATACTGATATTTATATACCTATATCAATATCAATATTCAAATTCTACTACTATTGTCACCATAGCGATAATGGAAACAAATCTTAAATTCAATTTTGCATTTCAATTATCAATACTCAAATTCGCGAAAACAATATTCCAGATAGTCTGAACGCCCTATAGATTATGCACAACTTTTTTTAAATCTGGGACCACACTAATAAAAGAGACGTCCAACAAAACCATGATGTCTTGTCGATTGAATCAAAATTTCCATAATCCACTCTCTTGGCTTCAACTGAATTAATACATTGTTCAATTATTCAGCGATGATTCAAGCGGACGGAAAAAAAGATCATTTACCGATTAACTGATGTTCCTCACGAAAGGACGAACCCGCCTCTTCCTCAATTTAGGATAGAGTAACGGCTCGTTAATTCACAGGCCCCGTCGCGAAATTAATTATTCCACCGTCAAGTTATAAATGTCCAACGGAATTATGTCGTTTCCTTGGTGACATAACTTATTGGCGTATTAGTGTTGCGCGCTCGTTAAAAGCGAAGAACGATGGTGTACGATAAAGCTGGATTAACTGGGTACAGGGGTTAATTGGACCATTCGTCATTATTACCATAATATCCGCGTTATTAACTCAGATTTTGTGTTCGGGACCGTCAAACTCAGTACAAGTATCTCGAGCAGTAACGAATACCATAGTGTTCCTTCATTTACGACGTAAACTTCAATAACAACAATTACCATTGTAAAGAGTAGTATTTCAAACACCTTGCTTCGATTGTAGCAACAGAATAACACCCACAATATTTATCACATGATTAGAATGATTAGAACGATTAGAACGATTAGAATGATTAAAAATGATTAGAATGATTTTACTAATAAAAAGCAATAAATATAACTTGCAGGTCCAGATGCTTGAAATTTCGATAAAAAAGATAGTTGAAATAACGATTGATGCTCTTTAACGAGTATTTATCAATTTCCAATAAACTAGTTCAAATATTTAATTCACTTTCAGTATTTTTTATCTACTTAAGCTCCCCTCTACTTTGACCTTTACCCCATTATACACGCTAACCCATAAGAACACATATACAATACATACATATTAATAAATTATAATATACTTCATGACGGTTTCCTCTCAATAGGCGTGGCACTGGTATTTCCATTTGCTTCAATTTCGTGTTTAATATTTCATCCAAGCGCGCGGGCTTGCTACGGCGTGCGTCACTGTAACCGTGCCACGTTTGCAGGATGTGTCTCTTTTGTGACATAATAACCGATAATGTTGCATGCACCGCGATAAATTTCATTACGCACGAAAACCAAGCGTGACACTGACCAGCCTGTTCTTCGACATTCCCTCCCACCAGCCTTTCGTGCCAACCCCGAAATCGTTATACCTTCATACTGTCGAGACTGCATTCATTTCGTTCACATACTCCAAATTCATTTACATCATAAAATTAATTACCGTCAAACGTTCGTGTACACGTACGTACACGTTCGTTTTATGCTTTGTCCAAATCTGTCGTGTCGAGGGAAAATGCCAGACTAGTTTTCAGTCTAATTACCGGCGCAGAGTATTGCAAACGGATACTGACAATGTCATTTGAATATTTAAGCATTTCGCGGTATAACAACTTACCAAATATTCCGTCAGAAACACTTAATTTTTGAAAGAGCATATTTGCTCTCTGTGGAAAAATGTTAACCGATATTTAACAACTGATAGACAAGTGCATTTCAATTTGAAAAGTCCAAAAGTGAATATTTATATGACGTGACACGTGTATGTATTAACAATATCCTAATAAAATATGAGAATGTAAGACTGCATTATTTATAAAGTTGAGCAAGATTGAGGGTTGAAATTTTCTCGTTTAAATTCAATCCGATTCAAATTGTATCAGTTCAAAGGCACCTTTAACAACGTAACAGCAGGTTAAGGACAATCGTCGCGACTGGTATCCTTCGCACTATGCCCGTAAGTACAATTTTCCATCCGTTATCGGTGAATCGTGTGGGCCAACGTATCCTATAAATTCAGGACATTAAACAAAGACCACGCGAACCGTGTTTGCCGCGACATACAGGATATGGAAGCCGAAACATGCATGCAGTCAAACCAGTTTACGAGCTTGCTTCAACGATGCAACCGTATTACGCTTAACTGCGGTTGTCCGAATATTCTATCAAAGCTTTATTGTATGTAGCTATTCAAATTTATTGCATTACTTGAGAATAAAGATTTTCGGATTGTTAGTTAGTTAGTTAGTTAGTTAGTTCAATACTACTTTGCCCTTTTGGATTACACAGAGACCTCTCTTCCCTTTACAAACAAACCCTTATAAACCCCTTGACACATAATGACACTTTTAAATAAGCACACATAGCAAAAAACTTAAATTCCTTCTTTAATGTAATAACTTTAACATCTCGTTATTTCGTCAAACACATATCAATTAAATGTTTATTTATTTACTTATTTATTAATGCGACAAGGCTTTATACAAAACAAACCGAAAAATTAAAGTCAAATTGGTAGCGAATAGATATAGATGTAAATAAGTTCGAGTTAATTGAAAACTGTAGTAAAAATAAATATTACGAAAAATAAAGATAAATTCAATAATATCATATTGTATGATATTAGCAAATAGCAAGAAAGGTACTCAATGACCTACAAATGCGTTTTCGAAATATTAACAATGCATACTCGAACATAGTCGAACAATTCGTGTGCTGACGAAAATAAGCTTAAGTTGACAGCCGGTTGTGAGAAGGTACCGGACCATTAGTGATTACACGAAGGGAACGAGCTCGTTCATTCATGAGCCTCGTCTGACGTCGGACTGTACTTACTGCTGTACTACTGCTATTACTCCCAGTAGTACGTACCTCGTGCGAATTCAGCCCTATCGTTAGCCGTTACTATTCTTAAGCGACATTCATACGAGATCCGCCAGAAATTTCCATAAAGGAACTATATTTTGTACTAATGGAATTCTTTGTTTTTAATGTCGTTAAAAACAAGCACATACATTGTTATTCTCCAGTATTCCACAAACAAAATAACATAACACAATAACATTGACTAATGAACATATTGATTGGCTTGTAAATTTTGTATCAGTTGTATTTACAATACCTTTGAAAATTAGCTACACAATTAGCAGGATGAACGTAATATATGCAAGTATCATCTGCAATATAATTATACGAAAATAATTGGTGAAATGATTGCAAGACAATAGTTAGTTAGAAGGGCCGCAATTGAAAACCGACACCGTTGCCATATGGAAACCTAGCTATAAACCGCGAATGGTTCTGGAAACTGAATATCGAAAGAGCCTTGTCCTCATTGACCACCTCCGCTCTGATGAAGGTGTATTCATTTTCGCGTTTGACCATAGGATGCCACTGAATCTGGTGTTATGAACAATAAGATCGTGTTCCTCACTGATACCACGGATAAATGAAGTCTCCAAACACTGTTCCTGATAGGATTTCATTTATATAGTGAATGTTAAAGGAAAAATAATTGGAAATATACTCGCGGACTTCCAAAATGTAAATTATTAAAAAGCACATTGAACAATATAAGTTTACGTACATCTATAATTTTCATAAAATACATATGTGGAGTTTCCGGTATTGAAAACAGATTCCAAACAGATCTATTCTATGAATGTATTATAACAAAAGCTTTAGGAGCGCTGTCGTTTTTCAATTATTTCGGTACCATGGTCATGTTTGCTACCTTGCATTGGACACGGTATCAGATAGGATTGAGAACGCAAACTGTGGACAGAGCCTTAGGTAGGAAAAGCCTCAGACGGCGTCGGTTACACGTTCCACCGCAAACCAGGACCGACACTACCGTGAACGCGATAGGTGTACTGTCGCGTTCCTGACGTTCTTACTGGTGGAGTTTCGGATAGTCTTGCCACAGAGTGGCATACGGTCGCGGAATGTGCACGCAAAGCACAGCCCCCTTAACCCCATTTCGCAAATGACGATTTCAATATAACTTAATCGGTTCCCTATTCATAGCTGACACTTTAGCATAAATGACCGTGCTATTGCGAACGTCTGCATGGAAATCCTTGAAGAGAAATGTGTTTTATTATGTCGCTTAATTCTTCGGTCCATGGAAGATAGGGTCAACAACAATTCTCTAGATCATTTAACCTCTCGAATTACGTCTACTTATAGTTAGGTTTCTATCAATTTTAAAACGAATTATTGAGATAAAAATTCAAAAACCTCGAGGCAATTCGAAATGTTCTTCGAATATTATTAAAAGCAATTATCTAATCAGGAAACACATTTCGTACTTAAGAATTTGTTTCTAATTTAAATGTTGAATCAGTTGCTCACGATAAATTTACAACATAAACTTAAATCAAAGATAAAATTGTCAAAAAAGAAGCGGTAGCAATATATTTTAAGTTCCTATAACTAACTTACTCGAACGAGTTGCATTTATCACGGTTACTGCTCGATACTCTTACGTTTCGTTCTCGAACTGTTTCGCGAAACCAAACTTCTACTCTGTGTATTTCGTACACCGTTATCAATACGATGTAACTACTTTCTCCAATCCGCCCCTGTTTCACTCTCCCTCTCACTTTTCGTCGCCTTCTCTTCCCTGGCTACGTGCATTTATCGTAAAGTACCTTGACACTGAAACTCGACTGTATCGAACGCTCTCGTAAATTAAAACAAAGAGCTGGGATTCCTGCGAGTTGAGAACTCTTTTACGGTCTACCGTCTGGTTTCATAAAGCGGGCCAACTGCGGAAGAATGAATTCCGCAGTATCAAGGAAAACGTAGCAATTGGCAAAAGATTATGCATCCTTTGACTTTTACGAAACTAAAGTTCTATACGAGACCGATGAAAATGTACAGAAGAATCTCTACAACTAACTCTATGATTCGTTAAACGGCATCATTTTTAATTTCTTTGATGTATTTTTGCAGGGTGCTGTTCGCAAACAAGAAATTACTAAATACCTATATCTATCATACTGGAATTCTATGTAACTTGATATGATTCAATAATAATTCTTTCTGAAAACAAGGCAATGATGGCCATCTTTATCGCGAAAAATATGCAACAAAGATTTCCTGTTTGTTTGTCTCTAAGATTTACTATGATAACAACGTTGTTTCTCGACGCTTTATTCAACCTGTTATCCATTTAACGTAGCGAAACAAACGGACGAGGGATCTTTTCAATGAACACATAGCTGTTGAAGGGCATGACATTGATTACCCACGAGTAAAATTCTTCATAAATCATCATCCGGTGGGAAACGCTGCAAAACTAGCGAACAGGCCGGACGTTTTTCAACCGTTTTTTCAGAATTTCCGCGAGAATGATTGACGCGATAAATCTCATTTTCGAAAAATACGACCAATGACCGGCACCGATTTATACAACCGTCCCGGGAGGTGGATTTGACCAATTTTACGCGATTCTTGCTCGAGAGGGTATCGTTTTACCACGAAGTAAATTGAATTTAAGTCTGATAAATTACGTTAACGATCCCCGAGGAGCAGCCAATTGAAATTCATGTATCGTATATGTCGAATATCAATACAGCAAGAATATAAAGAACACAGAGGATTTATGTAAAATATCGTAATGTCAGGTAACATCACAAGAGTGCGTTTTTACCCTTAATCACTTATGAATTGATATATTTATTTAACACTAAATCTAATATATATCGAATTCTTTGGCTTTTTATAGAATTCTTTGGTTTAAAATCTTTGGTCGATTAAGAATACATTCGTTCCACTTATGTTAAGCTTCAAAATGCTACATAATTCCTGTTGTAAAACATCCTGTATATTAGCAAGGATAGAAATTAAACTTATGTATCAAAATAATTTGTTTAATATTTGATATAAATAAGGCTATAAAAATATATTTTTGAAAATTCATGAATCTCTCGTGGATTACAAAAACTTCAATCGTAAATATTGTCATTCGTTTAATTCAATCGATTTTGTTTTGATTGCTTTCCATTTTCTGTATGCGCAATTGCTTCTACTCTTTCAATAAAGTAATTGCACCAATATTGCTAGGTTTCAGAATTTTTTTCTTTCGGTACTAAATAAAATATTCCAATATTTTTGCAATATTCTTTATAAACAAACATACATACATTTTTTTTTGCATACTACGCATACGACTTATCGCAGCTCAATTCATTCCACATGAATTCTATACTCATGTTCGAGATGCTACTATGAATGAATGAATTGCATACTATTGATACACATAGAGAGTTTAACAAAGTTAATTGATTATATTGTTAAAAAGTTTATCATTTCATGTTTTCTGTATTGAATTTGGTAGATTATTGCATGCAACGATAAAAATGTTGTTAACTTTATATCGCAATTATGAATTAGTCACTAGATACGAAAGCTGGTATCCTAATCAATTGTTTAATCAGCTATTGAAATCATTGTTGGTACTATTTGCGGCGATTACGTTCATAGAAACTTATTAATGACCAAGAGGAAATCCCTTCAAGGGAAGTTTTTGAGAAGATCTCTAATATAGTCGGAAGCATCATCACAAACAGAACCAACCAACGAAGGAAATTAGTAAAAAAACACAGTTTCCGTATGAAAACATGGAAAACATGGAAAAATCCTTGTTAATTACAGCCTCCGGCGTAATTAGAGCCAGCCGGGCTTTTTTCGGCAAGGACGTTTCTCCGTGTTGAATTTCAGTTGACCTGCTTCCGCACTTTCCAGCGATCGGATGAAATTTACTTAAAAATTTTTCGGGAAACTACGGGCAAGGATCGCGCTAACAGAAGGATTAGTGGGATAGAGAACGAAAAGTTTCTGCATAAAGAATTATTACAGAATACGTTTCCACTGAACTTATGATAGCGGTATCCTTTTTAATTCTCTGCAATTCCATACGTATAACATTGAAATCACATACATACATATATCCCCATATCTATCTAATTCCATTTTTTGAAATTGCAAAACAAACTGTTACCTTATTTTCAGTAATTCCTATCAGTTACTTTCACACTATACAAATTGTTTTTCTTTTTACAAAAAGAAATTGAACTATAGCAAGGTTTCACAAGCCGCAATACTAAACTAAATATTTAAATTCGTAATAAATTCCTCGTTGGAATTTAGGGCGATTTAAAAAGTCAGAACATGAGGTTGCAAAAACGTTTTCTGTAATAATAGTTGTCTTTCTTTCTCTTTTTCAATATCTACAGCGTCACTGAGGTGGCGAGAATTTTCTCACGGATCGAGTGATAAACGAACGAATGAAACCTATCCACAGAAAGTAGAATAACGAAACACGAGCCACGACAAATTGAAACCCACTACAGCAAAAAAATTCTACGAAGCAGAAACCAAATAGCGAGTCTCACAATGAACTCTTGAACATAGACCGCTACCGAGCTTATACAGCCGGCAGAAACACGTGGCTGATGTCGATCTCCGCACTCAAAAGAGGAAAGGTACGCTTATAAGAAGCTGGGTAACAAGGAAACTTGTTTCCAAAACAATGCAAACATGTAAAACGGACGCCACGAGCATCTGTTCAATCATAACACAACTTTGTTGCTACAGTTATTTGAAAACTTATCAACGACACCTATCCGATCCCATAAGTCTCGGTTACACGTAACAACAGAGCAATAACCTGTCTCGAAATTTATCCTTTATCTAACTAGGATGGGTTAATAATTAAAATGCAACCAACAATTAAAACCACATGAGTTTTTGACAAAAGTATCCAATCTTCGAGGAAAACTGAAACGTATGTATTTTTATCGGCAGAACTATACAAACGATAGACTTTGGAAGAAACACCTAGCCAATTATAAAAAGTTTAAAAGACTATAAACATTGGCAGAAACTATGATCAATGATACATACTGTTCACTTTGCCTTCGAAATACTCTACAATATTTCTGAATAATTTATTATCATGAAATTTCAAATTAAACTTCAAACTGTTTAAGTTCCACCGATTACCTATAAATTTTCCTCTAAATTAACTTTCATCTGCACACATTCACATACACACACAAGCACCCACACAAAATGAATCTTTCCATTTACTTGCAATTAACTCGAGAACGCACTCTTGAGCATAAAGATCAAGGAAAACAAATGCACTACTCACATTCACGAATAGCAATTGACGTAGAGTGGGTTCCAGCGGATCGTAGGTCCTTCCGTGCAGAGCATTAGATGGTTAGTTAACACACGTAAGAAAAAACGGTATAAGCAAAAGGGGAAAAGATGCGCTCCCTTCGCGGTTAAGTTCCAGCGGGAACTCCGAGCGTAAACACACGTCGATGGCTAGTCGCGCACTGAACTTTCGAGCGCGGATCCGGCATCCGACTAGCGAAGATCTCGCGCACGGGCATTCAATCCCCCGTCTACCCCTCCAGGACACCTTTTGGCAACCCCACAGCCGCTCCCCACTCTCGTCGCCACCCCTTCTGCCTCACCCACGTACCCGCCACTCGAAAGCGTCGCTCGGCACTGGCAGTCCAAGCTTGCGTCACTGTCGCCCCCGCTAATACTACGGACACTACTACCGCTCGTACTATGTACTCCCGACGCTACCATTAGTACCGGCTACTGTCGACGCTCACTGTCAAGCTCATAGAAGAATGCACGGTCTCGTCGTCAGCGCAATGTCTGTTGTTAAAATTTGTGAACGACGATGAGAGATTCTTTGGTAGAAGCAACATTTTCCATATGCTAAAACTGTGCATATTGCACGTTTATTTTCTCCTAGTTTCTCCCCGGTTTTTAGAATAGCGATAAGAGACGCGGGAGACTGTTACTATCACGATAAATAAGACGGGAATTTATGAAAGAGTATTGTAAAGTAGTGAATGAGCATAATGAAATTTCACTAGAATTTGTGAATTTACGAATGGTTGGTATATCATTAAAGTAGTATCGATTAAGATCGATGAAATAATTTTGTCAAGGAATACAGTAAACTCACTACTTTTGATGTTGACTGGCACGGACGTCGATGGATGACATTCATAGTTTCTGCCCTGCTTTTCTTATGGTTCTCTTGTGATAACACTTGTTAGAACTGCTAGCGTATGCGCTGCCCTACAATGCACACCATAAAAGAAATCATTAGGTAAATGGTAACATAAATGATGGTGTAAATAAATCAAAATAATAAAATAACGGAAGATAAAAAATGTTCCTATTGAAAAAGTCATGCCAAATTCAGACTTACTGAGAGGGTGTAGTTATTTCGGAAATAATAATGCTACTTGTAATGAATCGAAAAAGTATAATACGAGCAAAATAGTAATGAAATTTACTTTTCAAGAATATATCGATGTATTACCGCAAAATCAATTTCAAAGTCAACTACTTTGACAAAACTCAAAATAAATGTATTAGTCATGTAACATTGACTGTAAAATAACAATTTGGCGTTGTCTGTATTCATTGTTTTGCGGAGGAATAAAAGGTTTACCCAAATAACCGGAATACTTGATCGATTTGTGAAGTGAAGGTTTTCAAAAATGTAACCTCGAGATTAGATGGAATTCATTCTAAAACTTTCGATCACCATTTATCTAAGACGCACCATCAATAATAATTGAAATTCAAACGAATTCTTTCAATAAAATACATACTCTCACTTATACAAGGAATATTTGGGCCTTTTGCCATTTATAATAGATGCATGCGTTTAATATTATAATATTATACATATGTATGTGTATAATGTATACATGTGTATAATATGTATTATACACGTGAAAAATAGACTCTGCACTATAGTTTCTGTGGAATGATTAAGTTGGAATGGAATTGTTAGGTAGAGCTTACTTTAACATCCACTACTACATAACCGCTACTTTTTTACTATGTATTTAGTTAAATAGTAGAATGATATGTTTGAAATTTGATAAAGAGAAACGTCAATATTTGTAGGACTTAATTCACGTGGGAGTACGACACGTAGACAACAGTGCGAAAACCCAGTATTATGCTAGTAGAAATATAATAGGATTCAATACATAATACAATTTAAGTTATTTATAAGTCGATATGAGTGTGCAAAATATTTTTTACTTTTCCAAGTAGCTTGACAAGTTCTACTAGCAACGTATTGCATTATCATCAATATCAAAAGACAACCGAGCAACAAGTGATCGAATTTACACGAAATAACTTACAAGATAAATTAATTTCATATTAAGTACATACCCCTTTCTTTGAAAAGTTTGGCACAGCATACGGTAACTGAATAAGGAAGCGATACAGCTTCTTATTCGATTCAAAACCACCGGACACTATTATTCTATAGAGTGAAGACACGATATTCTATGCTTACTACACTCACGAGAGAGGGCGCCAGAAAATCCGCGACTGTCAACTGTTATATCCCTGACGCATGCGCAATTGTGACCCAAAATACAAATGCGTATAATTTTAAACCATTGAAAATCAGAAATATTGCCAAGAATTCTTTGTAGATTCGTACAAAATTGATCTGAAAATATAACTAAATTGTTTACTGAGAAAATAGTCCTAAATAAAAGCAACGAAGCACAAACATGGAGTTGAACGACTCTTTTTGGAATTTTGAAACGCAAGAATAGTACCGGTCTGAAGCAGAGGACGCTACAAGACGTGTCTTGAGAATGTATAATATACATTGTATATGCATGTATATGTGACATGTACATGGCAACACGTGGTGTTATCAGTATCATCGGCTGTCAACGCTTCGCTAGCTGATCACACATGCATGTGCGGCAGGGTACAACCACCACTTTTGCCCAGTGACCAAACTATCTCAACTGATTGTTATTATAGTGTTACGTCATTGTAACTTCAAGATGCACTGTACAAGGATTTGGAATATTGCAAAACGCGGAATACGTGACAATACACGATCATTCTGTATTCTAAGAAAACAATGTAGCTTTGACACTAAACTACCGGAGAGTCCCCGGATAAATTCGTTATTGTTGGGCCAAGAACAACACAACTTGTGCATAATCAAACGGTTTGCGCACAAAAATAACAAACATGTAATTAATATGCATTTGCACAGTAAAATAGAATTATTCTATTTATAATATTCCTTGAGTCTAATATATTAATGATGAATTATTAGACGAGTGTAGGCCCAGAGGAGAGTTCCGACGATGATTCGGATTATGAAGATTCCAGTGAGGAAGAAAGTTCTGACGAAGAATTGAGTAAAATGTCAATTCCAGTTTATCTACAAACCCCAGATGCAATTACGCGAAAATTTGTAATCAACTCACGCCGCCTCGATGCAATTTGCAAAGGTGTCTTTAATATCTCTCGCAAGTCAGTAGATTCTACGTCGTAATAAAAAAGCAATGCTCATCAATTTTTTTAATAAACATTTTCCCTTTATAACACTAGTCGATTTCAGTTGTTTTATACTTAAATCATTTCTTGTCAGCTCAGCATATAACAGTATTTAACGTTGCGGTCACAATAGATTATCTCCTCTTAACTTGTAATTTTTGTCTCGCTATATCCTACAAGTAACAAATATAAAGTAATCGAGTCATTAATTTATTGCGTAATGTCATTGCGTATAATTCTGGCATATTGTCTATTTCATACTTAACCATTTGTATCTTGCAGGAAGATTGAAACATTGTTTTACAACAGCATGATCCGTGTGAACGATGAGCTACAGCCTAAAAAAAGTATTAAGGTAACCATGATACTTCTAAGACGACGAGAAGAGTACATTTATATGACATTTGGTTCAGATATTAATTAAAGTATTTTTATTGTCGCAATAGGTAAACCCAGAAGATCAAATCGATATTATTATTGGTCCAGCAAAGGAGGACGATTACAATATGTTGTTTGTCAGACGTGCATTTATATACGAAATAACAGATGTCGAAGATGAAGTGAAGGTAAAAGCTATTATGCACAAACGGCTATTGATCGAGAATTATGAAAATCCATGGAATCCAGTTAAAATCTCAGAGTAATTTAAAGTTTAGAAAATTGTATATTAATCTAACGCTTAACATAATATTTAATTAAAGAATAAACATTAGTACTAAATACAAAAGGCCACTTTATTTACAACAGTTTATACAAAATATTTTGAATTTAATGTCTAAATTAATACTGTTCCATTAGTGTCCTTGCGCGTAGTTTCTTGAATAATGCCACGACACTAAAAACACCAGAAACATGTTAATGAAATAGATTAGCATATGAAGCACAATTCGATAAACTTGCGAATACTTGCCTGAGAAATTAGAAGTACTCCGTGCAGAGATAAATTATCTAAATTTTCAAGTACTTCCGACATTTCGAATTCGTTCTTGATCATCTAAAAGGAACACATTGAATTGAGCACAATAAATTAACGCATTGGAGAAATTAATAATGATATTACCTGAAGAACATATTGTGTATCCGTTTGGTTCAGAAACGGTAAAAGTGCTGCAGCAAAGTGTGGTTGTTGACACTGAAAACAGGAACTTATAATATCTGTAAATTCTAACGCATAGAGAATAGGGCAGGAGTGTAAGAGTCCCAAAGCTTCGATGCAATCTTCAATCTGCTCGGAAGTCGGTCGCATATCCATTGCTTTAAATGGCCGTGTAAGAACAACTTCCCATCCAACTAAATAGCCATTCGAATTAACAATAACACTTATATTTCTCAAGTGTAACAAGATTTCCTTTAATTCGGTCGTCTGGAGCATTAAAACGTGGAAAATTAATATTTCTTTGATCTTTTAATAGTCTCAGAAACCTCCGACCACAATCTTTAAGCAGAAAAATTGAATTGAAAGAGAATACAGATGCTTACCATCGAGAGTTTTGCCATTCGACTTAAATTCTTATCCCACAACGAATACTCGTATATTTCGAAATCCATGCAAATGTGTGCGATAAGAACAAGCGCTTGCGGTGAGTGATACTGAGTTTTCCATAAGATCTGAACCAATTCACGTTTGCAACAACTTTCAAAGGTATCGATGCCATATATCAAACCGAAAGCTTCTAACATGCTGATATATTTTAGAGAATTCATATACTGCCTGTAAGATGATCGAATACATCGTTTGGATTCGTTATTTTTTAATAAACATGTGTATGCCATATATTAGGGGCATTTTATACCTAAAAGTACTGAGATTGCGTTTTGTAAAGTCTTCCAAAGCGTTAACATCGAGAATCGTTTGTAAAACTTGAAGAGCTCGATATCGAGTTCCAAAGTTATAATCTTCGTTATTATCTCCGAATCCTATATTAATAAGATAGTTGGCCGACTGTACAATATCTCCATGTTCCAGCATGTAGCAAGCTCTAGAAATAGTAAGTTAATCAGTGTTGTCTTGCGAATAAAACAAAATTATTAAAATTAACTGACGTCAATGGCGTTTGGGAAGGAAACATTACGAATTACCTTAACAAATTATCATCGTAATTGAGAGTCTGTTCGGTATTAGTCCCAATAGGAAACACATCGGTAAATGTTTGATCAATTTTCACGCATCTGGTATTCGGTTGCAACCATTCCTGTAGCAATGTTAATCTTAACTTTATCAGATTTATATCGAACAGTTCACTAAGAACATTCACAGCTGTATTTATGTCCGGTCTGTGATCCGTAACAGTGCGAAACCTGTGAGGTATACTTTCGTCCGTGTATAACTGTCTGACAAGTTTTTCAGGATTTTCGATTAAAGCAAGATATCGACTCACTCCCAAACCGTGAGTTCGTAAAATGTGTTCGGATTTAAACCGCAAATATTTCATTTTAATTTTCTAAAATAATCAACGAGAGTTATGAGATTAGATCGTTTAACGTTAAAACTGATCTTGTCAGTGGAAAACAAAAAGTAGCAGCGTTTACTTCGAGCATTCCCTCTTCCAATTTGACAGATTGTTGAGCGGATATCTGAGCATATTTATAACATTCTTCAGCAGCGGCCACTAAATCAGCACCTAGAATAAATAATTATGAAAAAAGCGTACCAGTTTTGACATAGTGCCATTTTAAGAAGTATAAATTAGAAAACTCGGAATTTCATACCGGGTGGAGTGTGATTAACAACGTAGTACAATGCGACTACGCAATAGTAAAGCGCATTTGGTTCACTCATCTGCTCGATACATTTCTTTATTCCCGTAAGCAGGGTACTGTTTCTCGATGAAAGCGTCCATTCTTCAGATGCCGGTCGTGTACTATGCTTTCCCCAAACACGATTCATTTCCCCTTTAACTGCGAGGGTACATATCAAATGTGACTGCAATTTCAATACTGGTGCAATGGACAGCCATTTTTCATAGGTTTCCAAATTCAATTCCGATTCTAAAAAAAGATACGAAATATACAAAAACGTATACG
This sequence comes from Trypoxylon attenuatum, assembly GCA_963989405.1. Lineage (NCBI taxonomy): Eukaryota > Metazoa > Arthropoda > Insecta > Hymenoptera > Crabronidae > Trypoxylon > Trypoxylon attenuatum. The sequence goes on from OZ022491.1 coordinate 14,669,360, forward strand.
ACATAAATATCGGATATTTTATACATATATATTGTTATCTTAAAATCAATTTCGAATATGTAAAATAAGTCATGTGTACTGATAAGTGTCCACAGTTCAATTTTCGGCAAAAATGGTAATCTCCATTGAGCTATGGGTGGTAGAGATGTATGGCCTGGATAGATGTGCATCCATTCATCACACTCAACCCGCGTTGATGGTCTAAAACAGTTCATACATAAATGTATTGAATAAGATATATCACACATCTTGTGAATTTAAATCACTAAATTATTATCATTTGCTTATACAAACCCAACGCGAGTATAGTTCTGCAGGAAACAAATATAATTTCTACTTTGGGGATTCTTGTCCTCGCATAAGTCCATAAGTATAACGAATAATTCATAGTAATAAAAATTGATCTACAATATTTAACGTATGATTAATACGATATCAAATACTCAAGATTCTAACGATAGAAATTATTCGATAAATCTTACTTCCGCCCAAATACTTTTAATACAATTTTTTAATGCAACTTTATCGGATATATGTCCAGCAAGAATATTGCACTGTTGGCGTATTTCATAGACTTCTTCCTCGGGAATTTTGAGCTCTGCGAAAATCCATAAAACAATACAAATACAATATAAACTTACAATGACATACATACATACCTTTTTTACCGCACGACGTCACAAAATTCAGTGTTGGATTCCATGCTTTTAATATTGTTTGAAGATATAACAGGTAGCAATCTGTTACGGTAAAGCCAAAGTCAATGCAAAAGTCTTCGAAAATGGGGATCATCTTCTCCACATTGCAATTCATAAGTTGTTGCAAAACGCGACGCCTGTCGTTGCTGCTGCTGGTCATGATATCTGCGACCGGGATAATTCTTTAAACGTTTGGGTTTCAACTAAACACTTACAGGTAAATAAGTCACCGTTTCGGTTGGATTGATGTAATGGCTAACACGATGAAATTATACTCGTCTCCCAATTTCAACAACGATTCGTCTATAGTCAATAATTACCTTTGTACGGGACAGAATATTTGGATAAACGTTGGGCCCACGAGTGCAACATTTTATAATAACCAAACGTTTGAACAAATTGTTTGTTCTTCGTTAAACGAAAATATTCGTATCCAAGAACCGAGATAGTTAAATGTCTCTTGTGATCCATCAAAAAACTAGAAATTACATAATTGTTGATTTCAAAATGTACAATGAAATCAAAAGAAAAAGATCGATATTGTAATTGAATATGATTTCTCACGATTTGTCGGCCGCGAGAATCCACTTGCAAGCATCTGACACCGGCAACATAAACAAACAGGACAATGCCAGTTGCAAGTCAAACTTTCGAGCACTGATCACTTTTCTCAATAATGTTTTCGAAAGTTGTGTAAGCATAGTTTCAATTCGAATTAACAGATCTGTATTAGCGTTAGATAAAGCACAATACCCATAATACAAGCTTTTAATAATTTTTAACAAACAATAATCATTGTGTTCAATTTTGATGCTTTGGATTTTATCCAGTAAGTTTCGCATCATTTGAGCATGCTGCGACTATGTAAAAACAAAAGCATTACACGTGTACATCGGAACAATAAATATATACAATAATTGCAAACGTACCTGGGAAACAACAGTCATCTTTTTCTCCCCGTTAGCTAAGTAAAACACAACTTATTAATATTCTATTCTTCGTACAAAGAAATATTTCAACATTAGATGTGCATTTCTTACTTAATCTTAAACTATCGATCTGAGTTTTTCGCAAGATTAAAGTCTCTTGCAGTATCGGAAGTATCACGTGATCAGTGGTTATAGCTAAATCTTTGTATATAGGATAGAGATTCCAATTAACATTTGGACGTGAATGTTCCCGTGTTTGGTCCAAAACCATTGTACTTTGTTGACCGAACGTTTCATAATACAGATTAGCAGCAAAGTATGGTAGCAGAGAATCGTTACATTGACCTAAAATTGAAACCGTGATAAATTAATCCATACTACAAGAAAATATTATTTTATGTATTATACAAAATGTTTTGCAGACCAGCAGGAGAAGCACACAAAGCAGTAGCGCTTAAATGTTTTATTTTACGCGCAGCATTTGCATCTACTTTTGTATGTTGAAACGTTGAAAAGCAAATTTCATTCACATATTTCGTTTCGTCCGGAGTAAAATTTATTTTTCCTTCGTCCCTAAGTATAGAGTAACGATAAATAATTAAAAACCTTTAATACTCGGTCTTTATTACTGGCTATTAAATTACTGAATAAAAAAGATACGATTTTTTTCTTACGTTTTAAAATAATCCAGAACAACTGCATTTTTTGTTTGCTTTATTAATAAGGATATAACAGTTAATCGATTTAGTTTCAGCAAATCAGCCATTCGAAATAAAGATTTGCAAATTGCGTCCAAATCGTAATCTTTTTCGGTATCTATAAGGCAAAATTACTATTATTATCATTTATATACGTATAATATAGCAAATAATTAACTTTGGAAGCAAAATCTCACCACCACATAAGGTTTCTGCATAATTTGCCAAAATCTGGTCTTTCTTCAATAAGAACTCTTCGGTGTCGAGATTGATATCGAATTCTTTCCATATTAAAAATCTCGGTTCAATTATACTTATAGAAGAAATAATATGCCGACAGACATCAATACGATCCATGTTATTTTTATACTTCTCAATCATTTCCTCTATCCGGCATGTTACCCAGCCAAATAACTCGGCGCAATGTATCGCACTTTCAATCTTACTCGACTTGGAATATATTTCAACACAGAATCAAAATAAATTAAAACATTTTTTACATTCAATCCTAGGAAAATGAAGATATTTTACTTGTTCTACCTTTAAACTCATACAGGCGCTAACGTAATTGACAATACTAAGGCAACAGAAACTGAGAGTTTCGTCGTCCAAATTATGCAGTACTTTCATTGCAACTTTAAGATTCCTATAAATAATTTTGCATGATTCAATGAAGTTTCAAAGAAGTATTTGTGAACAAATGTATTATATTGCTGTTATACCCTGCACTTAAATGATAAGTTATACAAGAAGCAAAAGCATTTTGCTTCGTCGTCTGATCGTTAGTTAACTGATCAATGTGTGCAATCATATCATCATCGTTCTCTTTTATCACACGGCGTATAAGTTTCTGAAAGGAAGTTAATACGCCTATGTATATTTAAACTACTAACATGTACCATATTTTAAAGTGACATCTTTAACTATTGCTTACGTAATTTATTCCTATGCTCTCGTATCCGTATCTTTTCAAAATGAGCTTTATAGGTACATAGTCGCATTCAATGCGAATGTTAGAAGTTAGATCGTGATCTATTTTACTACTGGCTTCCGCGAGAGCAGTCATGGTAGCGCTCCAAGGAACCGGAGCCTTTCTTAAGACATCCAAAGTTTGTTGTAACTTAGTCTACAAAGTTGTTATAATTAACAATTTACGGGATTAAATATAATAAGACTCTAAAAGCTTTTTTTAGTATTATCCAAATTACCCCTATATCGTGAATCAAAGAAATCACAGCAACTGCTCTCTTTTCCCACGGAGCTTCATCGCTTGACCACCAACTTTTCGAATGTCTGGTCAGTTTCTACGTAAGCAAAATCGTACGAAAAAATCGAAAACACAATCCAAATACGATTATATTAATTTTATGAATATTTTTTGATCCCTTCTTTACCTTAATGTAGGAGGAAAACACCACATCACTTTGTAGAGATGTGTTTAACATATATTGATTTAAGAATTCCTTAACGAATTCGGGTATGGCAGAGATACAAATTCTGTCCAATAGAATGTGACAAACTTCCTTCGGTTCTCCGCTGTATGCATCTAGCGATACTGTTAATCTACAATTTTTATTTCAATAGAAATACTTTCGTAACTCATTCGAAGAAAAATTCTATACAAGAATATATTTCACTGACCTATAATTCATTTTCAGTTTCCTGATATCGGACAGAGCTTGCATTAAACGAGTGAATTGCTTCAGCGCAGAATTCTGACTGGAATATTCTTGATGAATGGAAGAAGATGGATTGTTCTTCTGAAGATGCAACAATTTAATGAACATGTCCACAAAATCTATCCCAATTTGTGGCCATTGCCTGCGATGGGTTTGCTCTAAAGACTTGATCTTCCCGTAGCCCCAAAAGATCACTTCACTAATTCCATCTGGGATTATTCTTAACAAAGCCGGGACAAAATGCGACATCCACGGCCAAAGGGCGGATGGTGTTATTTCTTTAGGTACCGTAGCAAAAATTTCTTGAACCACTTTTAACGATATTTTTGGGTCTGCTCCCGACAAGTGTCTTGTCCAAATTAAAGTAGCAGCTTCCATTTCGCCCTAAGCGAAAAATCGCAAAATCACAAAAGACACGTGTATACGACGCGAAACATTTTGGCATATACATGTATAGTATGTATACCATACCATGCGTAAATGTGTCTTATACTCCTCCATCAAGTCTGCTCGTGAGAATCTTATCCATTCTTTTAACGTTTTCTCGTCATAAATATCAGTCTTTGATTGATATCCCCAAATGATATGGAAGGTTTCCAACTTATGCAGCATAGTATTTATTGAGTACAAGAGACTCAAATACTCGTTGCTTTTTATTTTCTAAAGACATTTTCTAGTGTGAGTCAATTATCAAGGAAAAGATATTGTATGAATGGTATCAAAGTAAAACTTATATTGGTACCTCAGCATTTGCTATAATCCTTTTCCTAGCATACAAATACAATTTTCTCATTCGTGTATATTCCGCTATTAGAACTTTACTGCAGCACTCAGCTACAAACTGAACACTCGCAATTTTATCCAATACTTCGATAAACGTATCCAGATCGATTGAATTGGATTTTTGGGGACCCCATGGGTCAAAGCTTGACATAAGTAAAATGGTTTTAGCGCAATAAATCGACTCGATCGATAATTTATACTTTTGCGCAAAATCTTCGGCAGCATCGAAGAGACCTCGTCTCACTAATCGTTGTAATTTATATTCGGGAACGCTTTTCGATATCGCTTTGATTCTGACTGTGTCTATGCCACTAGGGTCAATTTTTCCATCGCGTTTCCCGCATTCTATGAATAGCACACCCTCGCTATAGTAATCCGTAATATCAATTAGGTGAATCAGGCCCGGCACAGTTATTTGAAATTTCTCCGTCAGCCCTAAGCGAATGTAATTGTCAAATTTAACAAAATTCAATATACAAATGTCGGATTAATGAATAATTATAAAAAGAGAAAAAAAATTACTAAAATTATACCCGGAAAGGAAACAACACGTAACGTGTACGTTAATTCCGTTTTCGATTTTGATAATATAATAATCTGACAGGGCTCGTTAGTTTCACCACCCATCACAGTGAAGTCGTAAACAGCTTCGCTATATACTTTGCGTCCGAGTAATGTGTGCTGACAAACTACATTTAGCATGTTATCGGTTCGCAAGCACAACATGGCACTAAATTATACAGAAAAATCATAAGGCTAAAATCATAATCTAAAGCCAACAATTTAAATTCAGAGTATAGAGAGATAATAATGAATACAATAAATTGCATAGCAGACGGTTAAAAATGATTGGTATTTGCGATTTGAACTTACTCGTAAATTTTTAAGAACTTCACTTTTTTATATTTATATTGTAACCCCTCAAAAGTTGTATGACATTTGCTGGGCCAAGTAAACAGAGAATTCGAGCATACCATAGCAATAGTAAGCTTTCCTTTAACAATTTTCCCATTAGCGTAAATTACCTAAGTATAAAATGATTTATTTTATTTTCGATATTTAGAGTGTTGGTTTCGTTTAGTGTAAAATATTGCACCTCATCATTGGTAAATCCATTAAAAATTTCAGTGCATCGAATGCTGTCCCCTGCCTCCCGCAGTACGGTGTCATCGTTAGCGTTCAAAAGGGATTCGGCTTTCGCTTTATCTAATCCGGAAACCCTTTAAGATGCATCCGATTGTTATTAATTTCCAGTTAAAAAAAAATTAGCTAAACGGTGTTTCCCTTATAATCAAATACATATTTTACCTATGAATGGTGCCATTTTTCGTGACAAAGGTCACGATAATAGAATCTCGCTCTTCCACGTGTGCAAAGATTCGTGTTACAGTGTCATTAGGATGTACGATATTTCTGTGAAGAATTATACGATAACGCGTGTTAATCCAATCGAACGAATACTTGCAAAAATCATTCATAAGAATACTTTCACTTCGATTTTACTCACTTTGAAAAAATAACTTTACCACCGTTCGACAAATGTAAACAATGCAAGCTTCCAATCGCTAGGACAATGAATAAGAAGAATCCATCTTCGGAAATGCAATAGCACGATATCAAAGAATCGAAATTAGCATTTAACAATATTGCCTCGCACGTCTCGTCTTCGAAAATCGTGATAGACTTATCGATCGCAACGCACACTCGCGAGTACTGCACTGATGCAAATATCCGCGGTTCATCGCTCACCTGTTGATCAAACTCGAATTGTCATGGTACCCGTATAATTAGTTGTGTCATGCAAATACGGCATCCCAAATTCATACGCAACATAACTAGTAATAATAATACTAATAATACAAATTTTATTCGTAACTAGTTCGCACAGAAAAATATTCAAAGTGATAGAGACTTTTAAATGAGCTAGATTCAGTTATTTTTTTTTTACCACATCTTTTATCAAAAAGCCAATAAACAAAGGAAAATATATTTAGCACTTGTATCACAATAGCGATCTTTAAGTAAGTAGAATACCATACAAAATATAATTAGTGGTTAACAAACTTCACCAGTATTTATAATAGGAGACTCGGTGGAACCTCCCGCGCCAGTGAAGCATAGCTATGCGATATTTCAAGATAAAGAGCTTGTAAGAATAATTTTTGATGATTGGGTTCATCTAAAAAACAAAGCTAAATCGAACGACAGTGTACATGAACATTTCTGTTCAATATTACTGTTCAACCATGTTTGTCAAGTTTGTCGTTCACTAATTAGAAAACTCTGTATAATAATTTAACCTACGCACAGTTAAACACCGTCTACCAAGACCTCCATAAACACTAATTCACGTTAAAAAAATCATATTAGATTCAAATGCCCGGGATGACTGTTGGCGGCAACGGTCGTGACAGTTCGACGCATTCAGAAAAGAATTGAAAAAACATGCAGCCGCTTACTACGCCGTCAGTTTCAATCGTCGCGATCGTAGACGTTTCAAAGAGTGTACCGTCCTTCTCAACGGTAGCCCTTGCTCCGAAATTTACTGTTTCTTCATCTCGGTCGAATCCTGACACCACTTTATTCCACATCGCCATGATAATAACTGACCACACGCTCCAATGTTAACAACTTGTGGCCCCAGACAGGGCTGTGCCACTCTAAACAAATATTTTGCAACCGGTCCTCCACGCCGCCTAGGCGAGCAGGAGCAGATACTATAGAAGGAATGCGGATGTGACGTATTGCGTTAGTGCCGCCCCCTGCCAGGACAATGTATAATTCCAGTATGTTACCGTCCTAACGAGGGACGAGCAGGCAGACGTATATTTTTACTAAAATTCTTCTGTTATTTGCGTTGTATAGCCCGTATTCACAAACGAAACTTATTTTTCAGTCACGAGACTGAAAACTTGTCTCGTCTCTCTGGATACGGCCCCATAGTAACGCAAGCAAGCGACCACAAAGAAACATGTAGCCGAAATGTCGCGGAACGTGGCCAAAAATCCGAAAGAAATATATATACTATCGTACTAACTAATATAATGTACATTGTACAATGCAATTATAACAATTCTTCCTAATAAAAGATATTCAAGAACAAGACCTCTGTGTATTTCAGATTTCTACACTTCATTTTAGTACCGGAACACCTTCCAATAGATCCTGTGATTTTTTGCAAAAATCCATATTTGAAAATACATTAGTATCCGAAGTTGAAGAACATCGGCGATTCAGAGCCACATATTTCAAGCCGATTTGCGTCAAGTTTTATAATGTATCAACGTAAAACGATACATAGATCCTTGTTAAATATCGATAATACTTGTACGTGTAACACTAATACCAATTGTAAGATCTGTAGCTGTTTCGTGGGTTAGAATAAACTCCCAATTCAAAGTATCGAACAAATTGGAAGCAACAATAAATTATGATTTTACGTATGTAGGTAGGTATTCATAGAGAGATGCGTAAGGAAATAGAATATTGTGAGAGATTGCATGTAAAACTTACCGGGAACGATGTCTGGTGTGTGACGTCACATCGTTTGCTACGACGATATAGGAATTGGGGGACAATTACGGTGCGCGTCGTTTTTCACCCTAAACAGCTCTCTATTGATGGCTCCCGAGTGCACTAGATCCTCACAACACTTTTAATACCACTCGCGATTCGAAACATTACTTTTTTCCACTTTTATCGCGAATTTTATCAAGCACTTACGCGGAGCTGCCGCACTGACCACCGTTCGCGGGAAAAAAGATGGCGCACGGAATGCGCGTCTATTACTCGTTTAAAACGAGTACTCTGATTGGCCGAAGGAAATCTGACGGAATCGGTAGACGGAGAAGCGCGCCACGTTTGAATTCTGCAACTATAAACAAACTGCATTATCCATTAGAAATTGCATCCTTTAAAAAATTTAGGCTAAAAAATCTTCTTAAGAAACTTATTTGTATATTTCTGTTAATATTTTCTAAACGAATAAGAAATGCATGCAATTTTTTGAATAGAAAACCAGACATAGTAATTACATTGTAATTCTATGTATAAGTCTGTTATTTTATCTATAATAAACAACCTGGCTTGCCCTTACATTTTGTAAAATTCTGTGGTTTCAAATCAAAGGGCAATAGGGCAAAAAATTTCGATGTATATCGGTCAGGTAGAAACGGAAGAGTGAAGTAGACGCCACCTATAGGGGAAGATTGTTGTTAAAAACAGAGAAGATATCGCCAGTAAGGCAAGTTGCTTCCCCCCCGTTCTAGGTTGGAACCAGCCGTGACTGATTTCAAGAAGAGACGGAGACAGAAAGACTAATCCAATGGTGCGGGTGCGGACTCGAATCACTCGAATTTGCTTCACTTGACAAATCGCAGGGGCTAATGCACTGCAGGAAAGCAAAGGAAACTGAAAAAGACGATCCGTTTGGACCGATTGGAAGTTCGTAATGCGCGTCAGAGCGTTACGCGCAAAACAATCGTTCCCTTGCTTTTTTCGGAGTTAAAGGCGCTCCAATCGGACCTGGGATTGTCTCCGCATACTGTTTGGCAGCGGAACGGTTTTGCTCCGTTCCCTGTGTTGATATGGCGGTCGTCAACGAATTCGACTACTTATGTCGCCTTTGCGCGACGAAGACAGGCATGCTGATGGGTTTACCGATCTTCGAAGCCGGCGATCAAATGCGCAATATTGACAAAAAAATAGCCGCGTGCCTACCAGTACAGGTAATGTCCTGCGTAAAGATAGAGGCCCAATTCCGGCGCAACCTTTCGCCACCACTGATTCGCCCCCTCTCTTGCACTTTTAACTATAAATAGAGGATGGAAAATTGGTGCAAGGTTTTGTGATCTCGTAGTAATGATTATGCGAATCACTATCAGACGAGACCCGGGATCTCGAGACGACAGCATATCATCATGCCGCGTTCATCAAGATCGCAAGAAATCAGCGGTCAAACTATCGTCTAATCGAATCCGCTTACTTGCAGGTGTCTATGACTGATCAACTGCCAAAAGTTGTCTGCGAAGAGTGTGCATACAAATTGGATCAGTTGTTTGACTTTCGTGAGAAATGCCTTCATACGGAAGGAATGTTTATAGAAATGCTTAAACGGATCTCCAAAGGTGATATGCGTATAACTACCGTAAAGGAAGACATCGGTATGCAACCCAATTTTGAAGAAATGCAGACACATACTACTCCTGACGTAACCGAAGAAACTACTATACACACGATGCAGGTGATGGACGAAATGGATCTTGCTTGTGGCGAACAGGTCATTGCGCAGGAGGAAATTGGCCAACAAGACGGAGACATGGAAGTTCCAGGCATCGAAGGTTTAGATAGCGATACCGTGAGGATGGTCGATGAGCATATAAGAGACGTGAGTAGAGCTCTTTATATTTACTAAAAAAAAATTATTCTATTCGACGATTAGTACGATGTGTCGATATTCTTACAGGTTTCTAATCATCATATTGCCATGCATCTCGAAGGAAGTATGGTTGTTGAGGATTTAACAGTAAGCAGTGATTTAAGTCAATTAGGCATTAATTATGTTGCATCTATTAGTCCAGAACCAGATAACAAACATCAAATAGATCAATATTGCGAAAGTGTAAAGTATCAATCTCTGTCGATAAAGAACGATTATGAGGGATTACATAAAAGGTTACCTGTAGGTAATCATGAAACTACGGAAGAAAGTAATGTAAGTAGCAAATATATATATATATATCTTCCGCTTTGTTGTTAATTACGCACTCTAAAGTAAAAGATTTTTTTCTTTAATTAGGTACCACACAAGTCATACTCTATCTCAAAGTCTGAAATTGATATTGAAAGCGAAGTTGATGATCCTACTACAACCGAAACTGAAATTCATGATTCAATTTCAAATTCGCATACCGATGCTTTGGATTCTAATAACGAAACAGCTGCTGAGACTGCGGAGATACTAATAGAGTATACAAAAAAGTCAAAATACACTTTGCTACAAAGCTCAATAAATAATCCTACGGTCGATGAAACAGGAACACAATGGTACGTGTGTCCATTTTGTAATGAAGCTGCACAAGAAACGGATGACCTCGCAGCACACTTTGAGCAACATTTTTGTGGATGCTCTTGTGGTCTTTACTTCACCGGAGTGGATATGTTAAGTTTGCACAAAGCGCAATGTAAGGCAGAGAATAAGAAAGCATTTAATAAGGACAAGAAAAGTGCAACTCCAGCTAAACAACAAGCACAAACAAATGCAAACGGCGAGAAAAAAAGTGTGAGACCAAAGTGGACGCCTAAGGTTTGCCCTCAGTGTGGTAAGCAATATCGAACGAATTATAAATTACAAGAACATATGCGGAAACATACAGGAGAAAAGCCTTATAAATGTATGACTTGTGAAAAAGCATTTCGTAGTAAGATAGGTCTCGCGCAGCATACCGCCACGCATACAGGTCAATTCGATTACAATTGTGCTACATGTGGAAAAGGCTTCCAATGCAAAAGCTACCTTATTGTTCATCAAAGAGTCCACTCGGACGTAAAACCTTATCCATGCAGTACGTGTGGTCAAAATTTCAAAACTAAACAATCGTTATTGGATCATCAAAATCGTCATCTCGGGGTGAAACCCTATATGTGTGAAATTTGTGGACGGGGATTCATTACTAAAGGACTCTGCAAAAGTCACCAAAAGATCCACTCGGGATTGGATAATCGACAGTATCCTTGTATGGTGTGTAACAAACTGTTTGTCAGTAAAAGTTACTTGAATACCCATCTTCGTATTCATACCGGTGAAAAACCATACCTCTGTGAGGTATGCGGTAAAGGTTTCCTAACACGGGTCGATTTAAAGATTCATTCAACTATGCACACTGGAGAAAAGAGCTTCAAGTGCGACATGTGTGGGAAAGTGTTTGCTCGTCGGGCAGCGTTACGGTGTCACAGAAGATCGCACACGGGCGAACGACCGTATAGATGCGATATGTGTGGAAAAACATTCACTCAATTTAGTCCCATGGCAATTCACAAACGACTACATACCGGTGAACGACCTTACGAATGTGATGCATGCGGCAAAACTTTCGTTTCGAGATCTACCATGATGTGCCACAAGAAAAAGCATCATCCTGTACCTCCTGTGGAGGTAAAGGATGAACCTTCGGGACAAAAAAAGGATAATTCATTTATAAAACCTGTGCCGACAGAACTTGTTCTCAGGAATTCGCATGAGGGCATTCAGATAACAGCCGATTGAGATATATAAAAGCGATAGGGCAAAAATTACTATAAGCCGAAAGTGTCACGCTCATTATATAGTTAAAACAATACAGAGAGGCGCAGCATATTAAGAAGTACTTCGATCAATCTGCATTTTCTACGTAAAGGCAACTTGCATTAGGAACCGTAATATATTTCTTTGCGGTAGCATATATCAAACTATACAACAGAGTATATTTTCAAAAGGGAATCAGCCTTACGGAGAGCTAAGGTATGTTTTTTAACTGATACACATGGAATCGATTTCGTGATTCGCATTATCGTCGTACTACTTTCGGGATAGTACCTTTTTATGAGAATTGCACATTAGGTTTGGAAATACACATCACTCATACCAATGGTCGGTATTATTTTATAGTATTTTCATTATTTAATGTATACATATATATATCGAGAATAGCATGCTGTGTAAAGTTCAAGTTTTAACTGAGTTATGATAGTGATCACTATGACAATTCGATATCTCACGAAACAAATGATTTTAATCGAATCATAAGAAATATTCATTCGTTTGGGTAATCATCGATAATCATCATCGAATTCTTGAAATTTCTAATGTATCTTACGACTTACAGTTTACAATAAACTTTCTGGTACATGCTATCACATTAATCAACGAAGAATATAGAATATTTTTTACTTCTTAATCGGTTTTGCCTTTTTTTTTTCGCGATTACTCAAGACCAGACAAATGTGATTTATTCGCTGAAAGAAAATGAATAAGTACCGGTAACGCTATAATCATACTTCATTTGCCATCCTATCATTCGTAACCGCGAGTTGAGGGTTTCAACTTGAAACGAGCGTCAATATCATTTGTATATTAATTATTAAGATACTTCGATATCTTAAAAAATGAAGTGTTGCTTTTTGTTATTCATGTACATTAACCAATTGTTATAAACTTCGCCGAGCAACAACTGGATGAGAGCTCTTGTACTTGTATTACAAGAGTACCGTAAAAAAAAAATATAAAAAATAAAAAAGAAATATTTTCTTATTCGTCCTAGTGGACGCTCAAGTCTCATTGTCATTACGCACGGTGAGAAAATTACTTTCGATCTGTTAATGACGAAGTACTTTCTTTTTTCTTTAATATCTAAAGAGAACAATCGCATATTATTATTTGAGACTCAAATAAATATAATACATTATTCTGTGGCCTCCCAGCGGTTCTTGTTTAAATAAAATAGCTTTCAGCACAAGAAAAAGTAGAAATTGTGATATCTAATGAAATAATTGAAATACATTATTTGTAAAATACGACGATTGTAATATTATTATTAACAAAATCTATGGGCAAAAAAAAAATACAAATACTTTACAGCCTTGACTACGTCGTTTCTATTTTGTGATTACACATTCCCTGTACCATAGTGATATAATTATAGTGCTCCTCGATCTCTCGAGAAGCACGAGGAACTCTAGTAAATGGAATAATAAATTATCCGTTTATTTTATTAAAAATCTTTTTTTATTTTCGTGATAGTATTAAATCATAGTACGAATAACGGAAGTTGCTAAACGAATAGCTGGCTCGCGATTGCATTTGGCAATAACAAAACCAGGCAATGTACTGGATCAAAATTGTTTGCGCGCTCGCATTCACAAAGCTTACATGAACTTATTCTGGGCCTACACGGTTACATTCACAATTTTATGCAGCCTATTGCGATACGTTACAGGTGTGTCTCTCTTGTGTGTGTGTAGGTATGCGCGTTGTGTCTGTATGTAGCGTGATAACAATTTCCACTCTAGTTCACTGATCATACACAGTCTACGGTCGTTCTACAATTGACAACAAATAGTACTCTATAATTTGACAATTAACTACCTACGCAAGGCATCGAGGACAATATATGTTTCGGTAATTCTTCCATTGTCTAAGCTAGAGCTACGTGTGGGGGCCCCCAGTATCGCTAAGAACGCATGGACGCATTTTTTTTCCTGCTCCCTATTTTCTTTCGGTATATATCATATGCTTGGCAACATATTTAAGCATCCGATATGTGCTTATTAACGGATTCATCGCCATGACTACAAAATACATATGTATGTATAAAATTGCAAAGAGCTGTGATAGGAAGAAAAACTTATAGAAAATTGTGAGAAATATAAGATATAAAATATGATGATCGTTGTTTCAATTGAATTTTTATCATTGGATCACGTAGTTTTAATTAATGTTCACTGGTCATTTTGTTGATTCGCTGGGCTTTGTTTGCAACGGGATTTTTCTTTTCCGTACATTTAGAAATGGGGGCCCTTTGCGGAATTGGCGGTCGATCGGCGATATCAATAAATTATCTAATATTACGTTACGTACCTATATTACAAAGCACCACAATCTAATACTACACAATATATATAGGGTGTCGCTTTTCACGGTTTCATTGCTCTCCCTCTCTCTCTCTCTCTCTCAATCTCTCTCTCATAACACGTCAGGGACTAAAAACCTTTTCTCTTTTTAGTATTATCGAATAATTGATTGACAGTGTGTAAGACTCAATTGAAAATTAAATTGAGCACTGTTTGTTAATAAGAATAGCAAATAGAAAAATATATGCGAGTGATAGCGGATCCTTCAGCACCCTGTATATGTTGTTTAGCTTTTTCCTCGTATAATAGCCGACAAACTTACTCGACACTTAAAAATTATATTAAATGAAAGAATCTTAAAATACTGCGATAGAATCAATTGTATCAGCGGTGATCTTTTTTTTTTCTTTCTTTCCTTGCTTTTTCAGGAGAGAAACTGTTGTACGTGTGTATAGTATAGAAGCATAATAATTTCGAAATGTGATTATATTGATCCCAAAAACAGATTCTTAACTACTATGCTTACAAACGAACCTAACGTAGTCACAGCGATTTATTTTAATTTATAGATACAAGAACAATTAACCAGGAACATAAGGGGATGCCTAGCACATTGACTGCCGACTAACTTTAATGCGAATAGATAGCAGATGCAGCTACTGCGCATGTGACGCACAATTGCTCACGAAAGATGTCTATTTGGAATGACAGGAATGAATTGAAAAATATACATAAACTCATACCAATAATCAAAGGGAAAAAGAGCATAGCCTGTTTTACGGGAGTTATGTACAGAAATAATACGGAGATGCTAATGTTGCTATTTAATACGATAAGGGTAAAACGGCAGTCAAAGTGTAATTTTGACAAACATTCTTCTTCCAGGAAATGTATCATAGAACCGAATTTCATTTACAAATATTCTTACGTTAGAACTCCTGCCAAGTTTTTGTATCTCAAAATGTTGGCAAACTTATTCTCGCTTTTACAAGCTTCAAGATCATAGAGAAATCGGAAAAATTGTTGATCATAATTTGAATGCTTCCCACTTGCGCAGCATTTGTGATAACGTATCTAATTTGGAATGCTGCAAATGATTTGATAAAATAACGAATACAAGTGTAAAACTACCAGCGAGCAGAAACGGACATCGATATCCCTCGCATCCGTACACAGAGGAATAAGAATTATTGAAGCGTATCGTAAACGAATAATGCACAAAGGCAAAGTTTAACACCGTATTGATGATTAGACAAAAAACAACAATTGATATACATTTCGCACATTCCCTCGAATTTATTTACAAATGTTGTAACAGATTTTGTTACTATACCCTCTTGCGCAAGTTTTCTTTGAAAGTTAATTAAAACCTTCCGAGTCCAATATATACAAATAGTGAACGTGCTAAACTTAGTCTAAATTATAAATAAACGGAGAAATTTCGCTACAACTTATAAATCTATATATCGTATACTAAGCGGTAAAAAAGGAACAAAAAGCTTTCCGAAACGCTCTGGATTTTGCTCTATGTCATGTACCAGCGAAACGGTAATCGTTTTTCCATTCACACATTCTGAAGCTGTGCTTTTTCAAGACAAGTAAATAGTGATAAAGTAAAAAAGTGTTTAATGAATTAAACGTTTGATTAGTGTTGTCATTCTTATCGTTAAAAGACGGGAGAAAAAAGATTGGATAGAACAAAGTGATACATAGATAGTATTTTTGAATTTTGAGCAGCTCTGTTACTCAGGGAGGAATTATATTCCTTTTCCTTTTATGCTAAGCTGTGTGTTCTTCGATTTTATCAAAAAGTGTTCGCGAAATTAGCATTCTGCTACGGCTTTCCTCAATATTGCACGATCGTGTTAATTGCTTCTAAATTAGCAGCAGAATCAAAAGAGTACCAGAAACATATCGATTGGATCGTCAATTATTAACGATGTAATTCATCAGTCTTTCTCTCATTTCGATATCTGTCATGGATCATTTCTTCTGCATATACAATTCATCATCGTATTGTGAAGCGTGTATTCACACATGTCTGTGGTGGTTAAAGCACTTCCGAGACTAAAGCGTAACGGCTGGATATCGTTTATTCTCAGGACAAGTACTCGTTTTCTTTTTTTCTTTTTTTTTTTTACATTGTACACAAAAGGTAATATTTATGGAGTAAGAGGAAAAGAGTTTGTTGGTCCTCTTTATTTTCTGATATTTTCGAGTAACTGCATGTAGACGTAGTATACTCGAATGGACACACGCTTGTTGATCTTTCGTCGACGCACTTCCATTTCTCAAGACTGCAGAACTAATTTTTTCCAATGCAACGTACGCAATAAAAAAGCTTTGCGATGTCTACGCAACTTGTCGTGGTATGCGAGCTTACCGATTACGTTAAACGGTGGAACAGGACTAATTTATACGTGCCTCAATAACATCTATCTACATTTCGACAATATGTAAGTGTTCTCTTGCCTCCTTAATTTACATTATTGTTTAGCGATTGGACGATTGCGATTATTATAAAGACTCGGTTTAGAATTCTTTCTTGTCCCGTCATATACACCACTCCATGGAATATCAAACGTGTCAACTACAAATCGAAAGACGGTGGCTGGACCTGGCCACAGACACTGAATTATATCTTTGTCCATCTTACATCATTTAATTAGTACTTTCTCACTTAATTTCTCTTAGTCCAAGTTAGATGTTCGCATAAACGCGAACGTAGCTTTTATAACACCATTGTAACAAATAGTTTAACCATGTGCCGTACGTAGTCAAGCAATATCAGCGTACAACGCCATCGTAGCCGCTGCCACTCTCTTCCAAAAGAACATAATTCCTCTTAATCCGATAACTGACACAATTCGCGATTCACATATTATTGTAAATGAAAATTGTCAAACATACAAAATAACAAAGTTGAAGTCAAATTTATAAAAATCACAAGTGACAAAATCACATCCGTACAGTAGTTTTTCTATAAAATATCCAGTTCCTTGTGTAATACACTTTTGCACAGCAAACGTGTAGTATCCCCGTTATTCGCCCCTACACCATAGTATCGAACAGATTTGGATTTCTTGAATGACCCAGGGTAATGAGGAATGCGACCAAAGTTATGTCATAAATAAATTCATTTGCGCGTATACCTACTATTATTGCTCCAATACTACAGCACTGATAAACGGATCCAAAATGTTGATCATTGTGTACATTTTTCTCTTCATCACAGGGTTTCAGTAAATTTAAGTATACCACCCTAAAATAAGTCTCGTTTACTCCATGTGTCCCGCACAAAAGATGGATCATGTATATATTATAAAAACTTGTAAATTTATCTCTCATGTGCAGACTTCGTATGAAAATATGCTACGAAATGGGATGCACAATCTTATAAAGATTTTGTGGAATTTTAATAAAATATTCTATGAATCTTTATGCGACGAGCAATATGTATAAATTTAACCTCTTCATTGCTACGAAAAACACTGATCTAATCTTTCAAAGACAGTCTAATCACCCTACTGTATTAACATTCAATGTTAATCATCGGTCTATCGCTCATATGTTTATAATATACAATTTTCAGATATAAAACATAAAAGGAATCGAGTCCTGCATATATCTAGTACTAAACGCATTTAGTTAAATATAAGATCCATAGTAACTCGGCAGGTTTATAATTTACCAGTGGCACATCAAAATATTTGTATCACTCTTACATCAGCAATGAAAAGATTAAAAGCCATTTTTATAATCCAAAACTGATTTGCCTTCGTTATAAAAAACTGTTAGATGATATTCGAAGAGAGTTCGTCGAACGGATTAGTAGTAAAATCAGTCAATCACTTACGATACTACTTCACGGCGAGCGTCTGTTTAAGGTGGCGCATGAGGTGACTGCCAACGTCATGCACCTCAGGCCATTGCTTGAGCACGAACACTATGCCCAATACAACCAATGTTGTTGTTAGTATGCGCACCCTGCACAGGAAACAATGAGGCTTAGTACAGCTGCAACAGACACGTGAAAACGAAATAAAACAATGAGAGCGGAAAATTAAATTTCGATGACTGATGACTCATACGAGACGATTGAATATGAATGGGGATGAAGGCGAATAAAAGAAAGAGAGGAACGGATGATACAATTTAAGAGTAACATACGTTAGAGTCATTATCTTCCTTATCACTATTAATATGTATACATATGTAATATATGCAAAACCATCCAAGCTTAACGAAATCGAAATAGTACAACCTGATTCAATCATGTATGTAAAACTCGATGGAACTTTCAGAGATAAATAAATTCTGAGATTGAAGAGTTAAAGAGAAATTTGAAATTCGTTAGATTTGTTTTCCTGTCCTAGTAAAATAAGGAGAGAGAGGATTATTAAAGAAGGATAACTATACCTGGTCCTTAGGAAAGGCATCATTATACCAGCACCTGTCGCAACAAGAAGTAAAACAACTTGCAACACTGTTAATACTACATTTATGAGCTTTACAACCAATGCTCTCGCATTGCTATTATCTAATCCCTCCAGGGTGACATACTGCTGGTGTTGCTGTTGTTGGTGCTCCATTTTACAAATTTTAGTTTGGCAACTTTCCAACATTTCGTGGATATCTCTTAGACGATCTTCGCTTTGATATTGTACCTTCTCCTCCATATCGGTGATAGTTTGTTTCAAATTCTCAACTTCATTCTGATGAAGTTCCGTTAAGTCGTTAATTTGTTCCTCCAAACGTTCGCTCCTAAATCTTTCTTCTTGTAGACATTGAGACATGTAAGTGAATTCTTGTTGTAGAGTCTGTAAAAATAGTATTTTCACATGTTTATTTAGTCAGAATTAATCTTAAAACTTTTATCGTCATTTTAAAAATCGAATCGAACCTTTAAACTCTCTAATTTTTCTCTCATTCTATCGATATTCTCTCTATGCTCTTGTAGTTCGGTAAAAATTGATTTGAGACTGAACGGTGGGTTATGACTTTGACAGGTGTGGCCCTGGCCCCTACTGCCTGGCCCACTTTCACTGGTGACGCTAGAACATTCGGAACCTTCCTCGGAAGGAAACTTCATAGCTGCTCCACTGTGCGTCGATCCCAAACTACAACCGCCGGGTAACGTTGCTGATCCATGATGAGCTTTCTCTTCTTCAACGCTAGCGTTATCACCATTACCTGCACGCGGTGTATCGTTTACATAAAAAGTCGAGCCATCTGCAGAGACACAGACGTCGCCATTAGAATGTTATCCAATACTGAATCACAGCCGTCATTATAAACTAAAGTGTGTATCTGCAATGTAATCTCCTATGGCTGAACATTTATTGCACTTTCGTTTCTCTATTTCAAAAAGTCTGCCGCATAAGTAACGACTTTCATGCTTTTTGCCTAGTAGATTCATACGTATTTTTTTAGCCACATTTACTTTGCTAAATCAGTACAATCATTTGCGTAGTTCATCTTGCAACGTTCTTTGCAACAATCATGAGACTGAAGAATTAGCAACTTAAGTTCTTCCTTTCGATCGTATTGGATAACGAATGTCAAAATAGCGGATAATTAATGTGTCGAGGAAGAAGAAAGAGTGTGTGCCAGAAAAAGAAAAAAGACAACACAGAAATTCAAAGAAGAGATAATAGTGGAGAGACCTTGTGTGTGCAAGATTTTATAGGTAGAAATCAACACCAGTGAACACCCTTGATTAATTGTATGCAAAAAACGAAATCACCTTAAGCCACTGACTAACAATAAGTCGTGAGATGCATGGCAGATATACAAGGTATTCTAACAAAACGAAATTTTCTCACAAAGGTTTCAAAACCGTTCGTTTCGTAAATGACTCGACCAATCCGTGGATTTTTTTTGGAGAGTTAGAATACTTTGAACACCAATATCCATAAAACATAAAGTGCGTGCAAAGAAAAATCAAGACAAAAGAATAAAGTAGAGAAAAAGCAGTTGTGACATTTCACATATAGAAGTGAACCATTCATATAGAAAATAGATTTTTCCTGATCAAGACTTTACTTACTACTTTCGACTGCCACGACAGCGCAAAATACAAAAAAAAAACATTTAAAGTTAAATTTGCATCAATTTCATTAATTTACACTGATAACACACAGTATCCTTGATGCAATTATACCGAATCGCAAGATTATTACTTTCACAATCACATATTTCAGTAATACGGAAACGGTTGTATTCGGTGCATATACAAGTCAATTAATAGAAAGTGCATGAAATTATTAGCCACCAAATGCCTATATTAATATACATAGTTATAGAGGAGATCAGTGGATGTGATATTTGTAAAAAATACATTTGTTCCATTGTTGTTACGTAATTAACGAGAAATACTTCATCTTGAAATGTAGTGTGTATTAAGAGTAATATTTAGCAGATTAAGATTGTTTAATTAAGCGTGTCTCGAAATTAAACAAGAGTACTCACGTGATAATGTGTTTATGTTATCAGCACTTCCGAACTTATTCTTGATGAGGTGTGCAAATTCTCGCGGTTTAGACATAACACTCCTGAAACAGATAAGTCAAGATGCACTTGATAGTCTCGGTCGTCCTTAATCACTATGAGAATTGACTAAGCAACCGGTATATATATATATCACATACTCTGTAATTACAATTTATTACGCCACACAAGTGCACTACAGATAATAAGTTCGCTTTGTACTGTAGTAGAAAAGCAAGCTTGCTCGAAGACTACGAAAAATAACATTGGATTTCAACATATGTATTATTATAGTTCGATTACACTATCATAAAACCGAATGGCAATTAGATACATTCTCATCGTTAATAATAATTCCTGTATTTTCGAAAAAACTGATTGACATGGTTTTGTTTACACGTGACTAATCTTCCGGATACGACGGAATTAAATTTATGCAGAAAATCAGTTCGCGGGCTATTTTGGTAATAACACTCACCCTGAAAAACCAGTGATTCCATCCCTAATATTGCCACCCACGTGTCTGGAAGGGATTCTCAAATTAGATGGAGATATCACTTACTATATTTAGTGAAAGAGAAAGGATGGAAAAGAGAAAGGATGGAAAAGAGGAAAAAAAAAAAGAAGAGATAATGAGAGAAAGAGAACGTGTTCGAACTTGACCTTCTCGTATACACGAAAGAAAACCATGTCAGTGGAAGAGAGCACTATTTCATACTTCTACATTTCCACGTTACCTTCTAGTACTATTGTTACTTTGTGAGTCAGCACACGTTTGTTACTTAAGAATCAACCGAGCAAATCAGCCACTAACTAAGCAGATAAAACAACTAGTGCTGGGCGTGAGTTGGGTTTTTAAGCCAAGAGTGTAATGTGCTGCTATTATAAAAGCCAAATTTTTAATCACAATATTAATAACAAAATTGAATTATATTAGTACGATTTATTAATTGTACAATAAAATATGCATTCTGATCGATCGACTTATTCAAGCGAGTTAGAGAAAACGCATTGCGTCATTGTCCTTGTGAATCGTTAGTAGTAATTAGAAGGAATGATAAATTCATTTTAAAAACAAGCAGAGAGTAGGTACGAATTTTGTTCAAATTCTATGAAATACTAACGAATATATTGGACACAAGGCTCTAAATGACCAGGTAGATTGTATTGATAGTAAAAGATTTTTATCAATAATGATACTATGCTGTATAGACTCACTAGAGAAATAGTAACTTGAGTTAATAACTGTTTACTTACTTGAGCCCTTGTCCCATATCACGAAGCATTTCCCTTGGTTGCCTATGACTCGCCGGTGCTCCATTTACCTCGAAATTTTTCAACTTTTTCGTGTAACTATCCAACTTCTTTTGAAGCTGCGAAATACTGTGCGCCGACTTTTGATTCTTTTTCTCGAATACTGTCTTAATTCGTGTTAATTGTTGCTTGTCTGCATTCGCGGCTAATTTTAAATATTCATTCACATTTTCTGAAAATTTACATTTACGCAATTAATTAATATTGCGCGATGGATAAAACGGACAACAGTTAGAGAAGCGTGTGTGCATTAGAAGAAAACTCAATGTCCCATTTTGTTAATAAAGGTGTGCTCAATTACTCGACAAACGTTAATTAAGTGTTAATTCTTGAACATTACCATCACGTGTCGTTTGTTCTATTCTTATAAGTTCTCGCGTCTTTGCGATTTTACTCTGGATATGCTCGATGGCTTGACGCACACGAGCAGCACTAGAGTCAACGTCGTCAGATATTAATTCTGAGGAGCCATTCGATAGGAACGATTGCGTTGCATGATACTGTTCCTGCGAATAATAAATTGTACGTTACAACATCAGCGACCGTGAATACACCCAATTAAGATTACCGACCACTTAGTTTTAAGTATCAGCTTTGTTAACTGAAAGTCTATATTTCTGTTAAACAACCTGACGTAGATGAAAATGCTTTGTTATATCCAAAAGCTAATTTATGCTTTTAGAAATACCAAATACATTATAGAAATAAGTACGTCTCTTCTTTATTCGTAACCCTAACTGCATGTATGCGGTTGATGATATTGCAATTCAGTCTAATTGTCATTGCATGTATAGCAGTAAAACATTATATAACACGCATTGTGTCGGAACATATAACAATACTCAGTATCCTACGAGTTACTTGGGAAAAAATTGATTACGACTCTTACGCTTCTGCTGTTCAATATACAATCAGTAACAGTAATTATATGCTCTACATGGAAAAGTTTATGAATATTTTATTTTCTTTCTCAATTCAGATTCCGAGGATGAAATAATAGAGAAACATTGGACTAATGAATGGTAGAACTTTATGAGTCTACTAATATCTAATGAATTATGCCACGTACTCCCTCGTCATCGGTTGGTGGGTGAATATTTGGCACAAACT
Organism: Trypoxylon attenuatum; assembly: GCA_963989405.1. NCBI lineage: Eukaryota > Metazoa > Arthropoda > Insecta > Hymenoptera > Crabronidae > Trypoxylon > Trypoxylon attenuatum. The sequence goes on from OZ022491.1 coordinate 14,692,666, forward strand.
CATCTGGGTCGGCAGTGATTGGATTGGTGTTTGATTCGTCCATTGTTTCACCCGTACGGGCCACAGTCCCAGGTGATCTCTGCCTGCTTCCCTTCATGCTGAAGCTGCATCCACCACCGCTACTGCCACTACCTGTACTGCCCTCCCCTGCCTGAGAACTAGAAGAAAGCCAATCCTATTCGTAACTAGTCTTAAATCTCTTTTTTTCTTGTTCTCAAGAAAATTCAGAAATACTAATCGAAACAAACTAGAAGAATGATGTATGCTCGTATTTGTTTATTTGAAATAATAAGAATCTCATGCAAACTTAACTACTAATTAGATACCAAATACATTTTTTGGGCCTTACAGTGGGGCATTACGTGATTTTGGAGTGTGATCCAAGGGTCCTATTAATTGTTGCTGATGCAGTAGAGAGGTCAATGTGCTTCCTCTGTTGGGCGATGTGCTACGTGAGCCGTTCTTGCTTGACGTGGTCACCATCAAACTAGCCATACCTTTTTTCTGAAAAGGTTGTCATCTGACTACTTTGCTATTGCCACACTTGCACTGAATCTACGAGATGAAAAATGATGCGGTGTAGAAGGCTAATCGATCGAAATACAATGATAAACACTACTGCCAGTGTGCTAAGCTATTTGTCATTATCGTAACATTCTCAGGGATGTAATTCTGACACTGTAGTCCGTTTTCCAGCCTAATTACAGGAAATGATAATTGATCAATCTAACAAATCGCAAGAAAAATTGTCATTAATACAATTTCACTGCAAAGTTGTACTACTAGCCATTTCCCACAGGTGGCATTTAGATAAATATGTCAAAAGTAGTAGGTTCTTTATCGGACGATGGTCTTATCATTGTACAATATCCAGATATCTTGGAATAGAAGTTATCGCTACTCGTAATAGACAGTCTCGGGTTAATTAGTTAAGAATTCTATGGCAGTATTATCGTATCCGACAAGACATTGTTGAGCTGTATATAAAACCTGTGTAAGCACTATAGAGGATGTACAGAAAGTAAGCCAAGTAACAAATGGCAGAACAAACAACTCCAATTTGTCAGACCCCCTATGCTCATCTCAATCTACAATTTTCTTTAAAGGGCGACATTATCTAATTTAAACTTTAAATATACTCCGACTGTGCATCTTGTCTAAAAATAGCACACAGAATATTTGGGTTAAATAACACACATATACTACACTAGTAGAGTCGAATAGTCAAATAGTTTTGAGTTCATTCGTACAAACGTAAATTTGATCGTAATAAAATTTCATTATGAACTTAACATATTTCTTGAATAAAAACAGTAGTTTTAAGTATTAGGCCAAATTACATTCTCCTGAAATAATCAATCAGAACCTTATCAGTGTAATGTGCAGAAAGCAGTTAATGAAACATGTCAGATTTATTCGTTTTGAAGAATAAGCACAATAGATTCCAACAGTTTATTCAAAGAACACATGTAAGAAACATCGAATATCGTGTTGCACGTATACTTCAAGCAATCACCTTTGACCCAATCCTTTAACTGATGATTCACAGTCATTATCATAAATAGCTCGTACTGTTTCTCGTATACGGCGACTAAATTCGCCGAGTTACAAATAGAACAGCAAAGCATAGAAAAATAAAATCGAATCTTTGCGAATGAAAATAAATATTCCCGAAAAGGATGTCAAAAGATATTCATTAGTAATATCAAACTACTAGATCCATCATGAACTTAATTGACTGCTACCTACACCCTTTAAACGAGACGTTATTAGTGTAACTTCTAACGACTGAGATGGGGCTATACCAAAGAGTATTGTATTCGATATCGCATCTATCACAGAAAATAAACAAAACTAATGTGCTCGAAGCGTGAGACAACTAATCATAATAATATTTTGCATCGTATATAAATTAAAAGTTGATGATACGAAGAATACATTGGCACAAAGATAATCTCTCGCAAAGTATGCGCAATGTGAACATAGAATATCTAAAATTAATTCCGCTATTCCTCTGGCACCAACAGCGCGTGTAGCGCGAAAATGAGGAAAAAAAAGAGTTCAACGATGCACGATCACGAATGAGAGATGAAGAGCATTCTCAAAGAAGATAAATATATGTACTTCGAGCGTGAGATAGAAAAATAGGAGAAAGAGAAAAAGTGGGAAGACGAGATATACAAGTAGAAAATTGCACATATAGAGTGAGCGGACATAATTGGCCGAATTTCACCAACCTGTGACACTACACTGTTACTGCGGCTCATTTCTGCAGATACAATGCCTGACAATGCGACTTCCGTGGATATAGGATCGCAGCGTAGCGTAGGTTCGAAAGTAACATAGGACATAGGAATCAAGCGTGTCCCACCCCTTTCACACGCAACGTTGTGAGACGACAGCCGTCTAACAAAAACAAACTAATCACCTGTCAAGATTCGATGGAAGAATTCAGCTAGATCAGGAAGAAAGCAGATTCCACGGATGATATTTACGCACGAAGCGCAAAGCAAATCTCAAGGAAGAAAGAGATCGAAACTCGAGAAACATTAAGCAGAAAATCAGGTAGAAACGAAGATAGAGAGCAAGGATTTATGTTGTAAAGAAACTCACCTCCTCTACCTAGCCACACAGCATACCCGTGGTTGAAGCATCTTTATGTCCTGGCAATGCGATTCATACATGAGTTTTTGCGTATAATTCGGATATCTTGTCTCTTCGGGACTTGCTTCTTCCCTGCATCGAACGCACTCACACACTTTTCACGGGCGTGTCATTCTCGATCGCGGCACGACACAATTTAGCAGCAGGGCGTCCCGATGATGCACCCTCGATTCGAAGAGTTGTGCAAGTAATGCAAGCTCATTCAACACCGCAGCCAAAATACTGCACAACACATCACACGCGATGCGATGCGAGAAACTGGCTTGAACTACTCCTCCACCGTTCCTCCGTTACCACCAGTTACCTTTACACCACTCTCTCTGCGGCTGCGGCACAACGAAATACGACAAACGAATCTGTGAATATGGTGAGGAGGGGATATGTGCCAGTGGCGCTGTCAGCTTAGCTCTGTCTCTGACCAACTCTGACCATTTTACATGCTCGTAGAGCGAGTGTATAGAGAAGCGTAAAGAGAGCTCACTGGCTGGCTCTGTTGAGAGTGTCGGGACGACTTCGTTTAACGAAAGTGGAGAGGGGCATTACGTCATCGAGAGAACTCACAATGTTCAATTTTAACGATGGCTAAAAAGTTTTCTCCCCGTCTTTGACTGATAAGAGCAGTGAACCTTGCGCGGTACATCCTCCTTTTGAACGTGCTCCACTTTAGCGTGGAGCAGCGTGAATGCCTGGCACTGTTAAATGGCCTTTCTCTCTCTCTCTCTCTCTCTCTCTCTCCTTCAATATCAATCTCCTCTATGGTCTCTATGAATCGCAGTGGTCTACAAGAAATCTTGATGATGTCACTTTTAGCTGGATAACGAAGCAATCTTCTATTTTACCAGTTAGCTTTTCTTCGCTAGGAATTTCTTAGAAAATTTCTTGCGCCGATTGGTTATGCCGGTTCAACATATGCGCGTATTTTCTGTCACAACGCTCGCTCTAACGATAAGATTATCATACATCACGAGCACTTGTCATTGAAACCGTGGTGAATCAGAACGAGACAGAGAGAATTTCAATGATTTCCAACATTTCTCGGAATATGATTCTCATCTGTTATCAGGCTGAGTCAACTTGCGTTAAATACTATAATTTTAATGCGCTCGAAATTTTCGCGCGTTTCGAACTGACTCATTGTCAGTCGTGTATAAGGTTCTTTAGTCGGCGTGAATAGCGTTTGGAATAAAGCCTATGAAAAATGTACATATATTGCTGTAGAACTTTGGATCCGACCTTTATCGGTTTAACATTACTGCCGGTTCAAAGCTTGTAATTGGGTGTTCCAAAGCGGTCGTTTGATCTCAGCGTTTTTTTATTCGGCTGATCAATAATTGTTCATGGTTATCGTACTATACAAAATATTTTCAATTATTGGTAGAAAATAAAAAAAATCTACAGATTTATTTTTCCGGTTATATATTTCGAAGAGCTTCGTAATACTTTTCGGAGAGCCACTGCGAAATCGGCCGACCATCGATCAGATTGTAGGATTAATCTAGCTGCTTATCAGACAAATCGTTCAGCTTGTCAAAGAGGGTATTACCAAAGGACTTTCTATACTGCGGACTGACGAAGTCCAACAAGCTGTACGGCGTCTCAAAATGAGTACCGTCTTGATTCGACTTGTCATCGTGTTCGTTACTGACAATAGTGAAGCCAGCACTGGACAGTTCAATGCAGAATTTCATTCCTTCAAGCGTAACTAGATTCAAGTAAATAGCTTGGTTGGAACTACATAACTTCTCGGATACTCTCATATCAGTTACATGCTCCTTCACGTCGTTAATAACCGCTTGAGCTTCCAGCTTCCATTGTTCCTTATCCAGCACTTTGTCTTCATTATCCTGCATTCTTGGTCCGTTGTGAGTGCTTCCTCATCGAAGCTCCAAAGGATCCCAGGTTTTCTGGCAGCGACACAAATTGGACTCTTTTTCCGTCAACAACAATCCACCTACGTCGTTACCCTCGTAAAATTGTGCTCGAGTATACCGCAACACGTGCACACAGGTTAGATCTCAGGGTCAAAGCCCAAGATCAAGACATTTACGTAATTTTCTGGCGTAGCGCTGCCTCCTCGTGTCTCAAGGGGTGGGCGGTATCGTTCTTCTATAACGATGCCGGCTACGATCTGTGGTCAGTTCAGTCCCTGACATTGCTCGCTTATAAATTATCTGATACTCCACCTATCTACGGGATGTTACGGGCATGCACCACTGGTGCGACTTGGTGCGACTTGGTGCGACTGTACTAAATGCACTTTATTTCGCTACATGTGTACTTACTACACCCAAACCTGGTGCCTGGTACGCGCGCAAGTGCAGCCACACCGGCACATCACTAGCTGCGCCATCTCAACTTCCTTACTACCACTATTTTCGCCGCAATATTGAACATTCAGCGCGAAAACTTATTTTTGCTCTACAGTTGTTTATAAATAGACGAAGCAACGCTTCCGCAAAAGTTGTGCATTGTGACGTGATATTCCGATAGACAATAACACTATGGGATATAGGTATGGTAATAAAAGACGTTTTGTCGTAGATCGAGCGTGTGGTTTTATAAAATCATTTTCTAAGCAGTACTTAAACGTCAATTATAATCGGATCTGATTCGTATCTCTATGCCTCTCTATGGTAGTTAATTAAAGTCACTATTATGAACGATTTAACTAAGCGGTTTTCACTACGATTAACTGTGCTCGATTAGCAATCTACTAGTGTTCATTCGAATTTTACTATAGAAATGAGTATTAATATTCAGGTAATATTTTTGGTCCTAGTATATAGCAGCATGATGTAACATATTTGCAGGTGATTCATTTCCTTATGCTACTAACATACGCTGCTGAGAGATCTAATATTTCGTTATACAATTTATCAATAGTTCACATCTTAGTTATAATAATTTAATTACTATTATTATTGTTACCTATCGTCATTTAGAGACTATTAGTCACCGGTTGCGCTGCAAGAGGCCGAACTGAAAAATATCAAACATAATATGTATAATTCTTGCGTGACGGTCTATGTAGTGCACTATTGTATCACTATTATAATACTGTTATATTAATATTATTATGTTTATATAAAAAGATATAAGACTATAAAAGGATATACATACTGGGACATGGTCGTGGTTGAAATTTGATATCGTCGATAGCAAACCCACCGTTGCTAGCGCTTCCTCGTAAAATTAATCGATACGGTGTGCGAGCATCTATCGTAACTTGTGCTGCAGTCCATACAGGTCGCGGATTATTGAACCCTTGCGCTGTTAGTGACCATAACTACAACGAGAATTCCAATGTTACGATGACATTGTTTGTAAATTAACAGTAATAAATTTCAACTAATTTTATTCCTCACTGGTCCCATTTCCTGGCTTCCCGTGTCTTCTTGTTCATCCGACACTTCGTCTGGCGAGACCTTGAGAACTTGGAGCGCCGTAGATTCTTCGACTCCAAAGGCCGCAAACCAGAATGTAAAACATACAGATTCCTCGTCCGGTGATGTTTCGATTACCGGCGATCGCAGTTCGACGTCTGTTGATTTTTGATTGTTTGTGAAAATATCGAAAAACACAAAGCCACCTGTCGCGCCAAAGGTCTTATCTAATAACTGCGCTGGCCGGTGTGCGAGGAAGGCACGTTGCCAAGTTACGGATCGCTCCTTTTCCGACGATGTCATATTCTCCCAGCCACAAAGGCCTTTTTCGAAACTGCAATCTTCAATTTTGACAGATGCACTAAGTGGCCTCGCTGAAATGTAATCTGTGTAAGATGTTGCATAGATGAAACTATTAAGTCAGAATAGATTATTCTGACCATTTATAGGAGTTTTTTTTTCTTATCGAAGCACACCTGTGCAATTTCCAGTATAAAATGCAATATCGTCAATAGCGATAGTTCCACTTGCCCTATTTGGACCCCAAGTGCCTTCAAAGACTACATCAAAGTCTTTTGTCGCTTTGATACTAGCTTGCGCATAATTCCAGGTTGGGCCTTGATTGTTATACAGTTGCCAGATTGGTACGTGTTCTGTCGAGGAATCACCTACTAGCTGTAGAGATACTCGAAGGACCCCTTTGAATTACAAATGTACAAGTAGAACATTTTTATACTGACTAAAATCAATTGGGATAAGAAAAATTACGAGTTTAAGAGATACAAGTACTAGTACGAACCTAAGCTTGGTCCAGTCGAATCGATAAATGGCTCAAACATGAAATACCAAAAACTAATGCAAAGAGGTTCATCGGATGCTTTCATTTGTCTACTAACGAGTTGGGCTGTACCACCACCTGAAGAACGTGGTCCACCACGAGGACGACCCAAGTTTAAAAAATACTCGTTTCTATGATTCACCGTATATCCATTACTGTACGGTTTTCTCTGATTCCGCGGACTAAGCGTTTGACTGCCTATCCGCTCCCATTCTACACGATCAGGATCGCGAGAATTTATCCAATCGCATTCGTCAACTTCGAACGTACAATCTCGAGATATTGGAGCAGCCACTTGCGGCAAAACTGGGGATACATTCAAATATTTATAAAATAATTATTTTTGATCTGAAATCTGTATATACAATAACATCATAGATTTTCACGAGACGTAATGTTCCTACCTGGACAGGTACCAAACGCGAAGGAAATATCGTCGATCGCAATGTCTCCCATTCCCGTATTACCTACAGAGGCTTCAAAAACTAATTGATAATCATCGAGCGATCCAACTGTTAGCTGAGCAACGAACCATGCATTTCCTGCATTGCCCGTAAGTGCCCAAATCTCGCGCAATGGAGCATTTAAACTGCGAAAATGTCGGAGATATAATTTCAAAGTGCCTATTCCTGCACCAAACATATGGAACCAGAAATGCACGCAGGTTGGACCATCGATAGTTGCTGGAAAAGTTGTGCTCAGAAGTCTTGCTCTGTCACCTGGTCTTCGTGGAAAGGATGAATCAATGTAAGCGTATCCACCAGCGGTCAAACGGTCGCTCGAGCTATCCACTGTTGGACCTGTCATTGGATTACGGCTGCCACGACTCTATGACAAATCAATAATGTGCATTTGATACTACAATTGATAAAGGCCTTTGTGAACTACGGTAATCTGAATATACCGTGTCGACCCGATGCACGTAACTTTATCAAGTATCATTTCGATATTAACTTACAATTGTCCAGTCGAAGTCGTCTTCCGCATCATTATTCCAATCGCAAAATCCACCGGCAAAATTGCAAAATCCAAGACAGGAAGTGCCAGGCTGTAAATCTATATCGTCTATCGCTATGTAACCTTCGTATACGCGCGAAGGATCCGAATGATCTACGGGTATACCTTCAACTATTAACTAATAAAAAGTAAAAATTGAGATTATTGTACCATAAGCGACATTCGATGAGAATTCGATATTTATTTAGAAGCTAATGCAAAAATATTACCGAATGCAATTCCGGATAAGTATAAAGAATTTGTGCCTGTTGCCAGATTTCAGGCACATAATACTGTGCATGCCAGATTACCCTTTCATCCACAATATCTACCGGCTGACACGTTGAAAATGTACTGTTATCTGGAACAATTTCTTCCGTAGATTCTTTTTTTATCGAATATTCATCTATCCCTATATGAAGAATAATTCTCAATCCAGCAACACTTAATCCATCCATCGCATATTTAAACATTATACAAGTTCCAGACACGCCAGTACTTCCCAATTGGGGACTGTGTAAAAGTCCACCAGGACTTCGGTACTTTTCTTCCTTAAGTGGTAGCTTCGATGTTTCTAAGAATGCGTATCTAGAAACACATATAAAACAATTATCAGGAAACACAAATTTAGTATCAAATTTTGAGTATAATATAAATCTAATATAAAGTACCCTCCTTCCATCGTCCCGGTTGTGAAATCGCTCGAAGGACCACCTATCCAGTTGGTAGTCATTCCTGTACCCGCGATCCACTCGAGAACAGCATTTTCATTTTGCCATTCGCAAAGCAACGGCGTGGGAAACGCACCAAAGTCACAAAACACTTCGTCGATAGAACTTGTTGGCGGTGACACGCCTACAGTAGGATATCTATAGCAATATTATCCCAAGCATTAATTTGCATAGACATACAATAAAGCAGATATTATTCCAATTACGGTAAAATGTACCCTTGTCTAGGAGGATGTCGTTGAGCAGACGTCGCAGGATTCAAAGGATTTCTTGGACGTGGTAAATGAACTCTTGGAGGGAACATTGGTGATATACGATTAGATCTATAAAGCCAATTGCGTGGTTCTACATGCTCCACCTCATCAAGAGGTTCCCGATCGCGTTCGATCGAATTTAACGGTAGCTGGGTTGCGTTAATTAAATCGAAAGGGTCTATTGTGCCAATTATGCCGTGAAATTCATCGTCATTGATATGTCGAGACCAGTCGACATATGTCTCGTTCGTCGAACTTATCAAATCTAGCTGTTCACCCAGCATTCGATTTTCCGTCTGCCATGCTCTGCCGACCAGCAGCAAAGCGAAAATTATGGCGAGTAGAATGCACATTTTTTTGCCAATCTTTACTCACCTGTCTCTATTTTACAATATAATAATACGTATATCCATAATTCGATATTCACATTATGCTGGGATATAGTTGCATCTTTGTTGCACATTCTTTGTATTAATTTCGCGAACGAAAGATCTTAGTTGATTGGGAAGAACTCCTTAATTCGGTTCAGTTAATTGTAACAACATGGAGAATTAAGAATTGTTGATAATTTGGATAATTAATTAAATGACACTCTTCCACTGGAAGAGAGTACGAATATACTGTGGAACATTATACAAACACACTTATACAATTTAGAATAGCACACACTAACTCAAATTTTATTATTCTTCTTTTAAGACATTGCGATCAAATGTTAGTTAGATTTTGCAACTGCGCAATACTGACACTGCTCGTGTTCAGATGTAAACTGAATGTTTTTCGCCAGTATGTCGCTTGTAAAGTTAAAGAGGAAGAGACTTCCTCTCTATTCCGGTTTTAACTTCCGCTTGAACAATAGGATTCTAGTTGAACGCGTAAGTGTAATAATATCGGCATGTCTGGTATTTGTATCCGTTGTAGAAAACAGTTACATTTGCAGTCGTATTTTCGCGTAATTCAAATAAATTTCATAATTTTACAAATTTAATAAAAGCAGCATTTAAAAACACCAGGAATGTTTTTTGTACTTACGACATTTATTTTGTTCATAACAGCATTATTAGTTATATCAATTATAAAAAAGATCAATAAATAATTCTGGAAAGGGATAAAATATAAATAGAAATATAAATAAATTAATTCTTCGTAAAATTAATTAGACTTAACACTACGGATGTCGTATATATAGTTAACACTATTGCCTATTATATTAGTCAACAATTATAATAATCATCAATTCAATGGACAGTCGACGTGTCATTTCGATCACGAACTTCTTTTAACAATGCGATAAACAATTGCAAAAGCGTGTGCGTAAAGCATATCTCCTGCTGATTCTAGTGTTCCTGTTATATCGTGTTGCCACTTTTTGTCTAATTGTAAGAACCCAATTATCATGATACTCCTAGCTGCGAGTTTTCGCGCATCGGAAATTCGGTTTCAAGAACTTTAAAAAAAGTTTCCCGCAAAACTTCTCGATTGACTCTTCAGCGACATTAGCAGTGCGACCGAGGTTTAGATAAACCCGAATAATAAATGGAACGAGATCGGGACATAGCACCAGTTGCTGTGTTTTCGGACGAAACGCACCACACTTGCGCAGCATTTTCGAAGTCAAGTTCACCACAGCCGGAGAGATATGCTGTTTAAATGGCCGTGGTTTTTGGTGCAATGTTCCTTCAATAATTTCGTCTAAATTCTGGACAGTGAGAATTGGATAATTGCAAATAACTTGAAGTAGAATTGAGTTTTTAAATAAACAAGATTTCTTATTAACTGAAACAGACATACCGTAGCTGGAAAAGGAAGAGACTTGGTCACCATTTCATAAAGTATAACACCCATGCTCCATATGTCAGATTTAAAATCGTATGGTTGACCTGTCAACATTTCCGGTGCCATATAATAAAAAGAGCCAGCCCGACACATTACCCAGCGGTTTCTTAATCTGTTATGCGAAATATAACACATAATATTAATTTGCACATTTTTTTACTTTCCAATGCAGAATATTTTGCAGTTGTGCAAAAATAATCGTATTATGGAATAAAGTATAAATAAGACTAGTATGTATAAATAAGTATAAGTCCCTCGAATCTTATCTGTTGAATAGTGGAGGTTTTCTTTAGTGTGCATTGTAAAGGTAAAAATAAAACAAAACTTTATAAATATAACTGACACGTACTCTTGCATGCTTTTGGATACACCAAAGTCACCAATTTTTATAATATCACCGCGGCTACCGGTTAACATAATGTTTTCAGGCTTTAAGTCTCGATGAAGAATCTTCTGGAAATGTATGTGATGTACTCCGAGGACTATTTGTGAAAATAGGTAAAGTGCATCCTGAGAAATGGTAGATAAAGTCACAATTATACGTATCAAAAGTAGTTTTTTTTTCATTTTTTAAATAAGTTAACGCGATTCAAGTTTCTATTTACGATCTTACCTCATTTTTGAGTGGAGTGTCACGTTTGTCTAATAAATCTTTAAGGGTACATCGAGTTGCATATTCCATTAAAATATAACTATAATTTTCTTCTATCCAGGCACCGTGATACGCTACTATATTAGGATGTCGCATTTTTTGTAAAGTATGCACTTCTTCCAATGTAATCTTTGCGAATCAGAAAGCATTTATTAAGATAAAAATTTGAACATAAATATTATTTTTGCTACCTCTTACTATATTAACAATTTTATCATGTTTCTCAAAGACACCGTTACCTTGAAGGCCAACGTGTTAATGCTTTTCAAATTTTGTTTTTTTATCACAAATGGTTTCAAATCTTCTTTTCGTCGTACTAAATAAACGGACCTATAATTGAATTATTGTTTTACAAATAGAGTGGAGTTGAAAGAATGTGTTTATTCAGGTTTAATCGTACCCAAATGTTCCTTGTCCCAATAATGCTTCGAAGAGATAGTTATGTACTCGAGGATTCATTTTTACTTGCGATCTCCTTCATTTAGTTATTAAAATTTATTTTTGTAGTCCAAGATCACGTTTCTACTATATGTCATTCTTATCGTAATAGCCCATATGTAATTAATATTTATAATGCAAATCATGTGCATCGACTTAAACATACTATACCTGAAAGTTTTACGAAGTATCTTCGGGTAGATGCATGTTGCTTTCGCGAGACAACGCAATGAGATCGTAACAGATAATATTTGGAATTTTAACTTAATTTCGCTTTACGAAATTGTCAGTCGCGGTTAAAGATAATTTTAAAATTCAGACGTCTTATTACAATAACATAAACTAATGATGAATATAGTGATTCGTAAATTGGAGAATCATGATCGATGCTCATGCCGACTACACCACTGAATTGCGGATTACTGACTTATTACTGGTTTTAGAAATCGTCGGGATTCGATATCGATATAGAAAAAAAATTGTTTGTATACTAATGCTTACCATAGAATATTGCCTGTGTAATTCGATATTTAATGTGGTTACAATTTAGATATACAATATTACTCAAATGTGTGATATTTCAGCCTTTAGATACAAACGAAATAATTACAATTTACAATTAAAATTACAATACATATACATATGTATTTTACTTGTAATTAGAGTTTTTCTCGCTTAAATAAAAATATACAGACTATTGATTCTGACTTCAAACCAGATTGGTCGCAATATTAGAGTTTAGAAATTGTGATCATCAGTTTTATTTGGTACATTCTGCTTTACCATATAGTTAAAGCTGTTATGTCATTGTTTTTTATAAAAAAATATCATCTTACATTCTTACATCAGACAAAAATTTCTAATTACATACTAGACTTTAAGCTCCATTGTATTATAAGGAAAATGTTGATTGTTTCAGGGAACATACAATGTTTTATACTGTCTGACTACGACATTACGAACTGTACTATACTAACATATTAAGTTGTACTTGGACATGTAATTGTACGTCAATGTAACCCATTTGCAGTACTAAAATATTCTCTTAAAACGATATTTAGTAAGAGAAACAATAATTCCAAGAGGTACAGGTATCAAAGAGTATCTCGATAACGTTTTCACGTAGCAGACTGTTTATAATTTTTTGTGCTCATCAGTTTCTTTCCGCACATTGCACAGATTGCTTTTTTATACGCACAAGATTGGCAATAATGTGAACCAACTTGATGTACTTTTTGTCTACATATCCTGCAGGTTTCAAATTTTGCAGTATAGGGATTGAATCTAGCTTTCCCTGCAGACAGTGCTTTATTTTCTCCAACTTTTCGCCCACCACTTTCTACGGTATTCCTGGCTCCGCTTTTCCATGGGTCCGGCGTGATCACTTTGCCAAGTTTCTTCTCACACTTTTCACACACCATTGTTGAACAATTTCTTCTCAACCTGTCATAAAGGAATAAGGTACATTTATCAAAAATTGCAATTGTTTATTTTGTTGGTTTTCAAAACTAATTTAAGAAGTTCCTATTAGAATAATTATTACTTTGTTTACACTAGGCACAATAATTGTTAAGCAGATTTTGTAACTTTGGAGGAATTAACTACCTCTGTGTAACAAAATACATATAAACATTATTTCAATAAGACTGACAGCAGCTGACAGTAGATAGACTGTGATAGAGAATTCAGAAAGAAACAGAGAATTAGAAATGGCGCTGTGATCGTTCATCATCGATATCACAACAACCACTAACTTCAGATTAATCCCACAGTTGTGTTTCAGCTGGGTTTCAGCTGTTTCTGCTGATTCCAGCTAACTTCAATTTATACATATATATGTACCATCAAATATATATATATATATGTGTATGTGACGATATTTGATTGTATTTGATGGTGTTTGCATGAAATGAACACACACGTGCGCAATGTGATTCTGCGATTAATATCGCCAGTGGTCATTAGCACTATTTTGAATTTTAATCTCCGCTTGTTTTATATTTTATATTAAATATTTCCTAATTAAAATGGAGCGTTTTCAAATACAAGAAGCGATTATGGTGTTAAAACCTCTATGTGATGCTTTAATGAAATATCCAGATGTAAATAATGCAAGAAATGTTGCTACCACTGTGGAACGGATTTCGGAAAAAGTTATACAGGATTTATTAGAATATATTTTATTCCCATTAACTACTCATTTAGTTAATATAGATTTAAGGTAACCACTACATTCTTTATTCTTCTGATTTTTGTATCGTTTAGTTTGTTCATTCAATGTTAAAATAACGTTTACTTGTATACTGATCTTTTGTTTATTTCTAAACAATGTACCATATATTATACAATAAATATTATTTTATTGCTAATATGGGTCTATTAGAAACATGTCGCTTAATAATAAAATGATTTTATGAAGAAATCTGTACTTGCGTTATATCCCCAGTGTAAAATCCACTTGTTTGATTCCAGCAAAACTGTAAAGGAAGAACTGGTGAAGACACTGAGAATTATATTATTGAAAGCTAAAATCAAGAAGCTGGAGTACTTCAATAGACTGTACTCTTCTCTTTTAATCCAAATCTACGATAAATCGCAACCGAATATGAGTAAGCAAATATAGATAACTGAGAAATTCTGAGTTATTCATTGTTACTTTTTAATGTCTTATTCTAATTTGTTTTATTATTGCAGTCATTCCAGCTCACGAAGAACTAAAAGAAGCAGTATTATCTTGTATAAGGACGTTAATATATTCGTGCTTTACAGAGGTATTAGAATCTCTTTATACAAGACAACACGCTGAAAAAGTTGGTCAAGGCATATTATTATCCGTTAAAATAGCGAGGACTGAGAAATCACGTTCATTAAGGTACTTCGTATAATCAGAGAAAAAGAGAAACCAAATAATTTCTACAAGAAATTCGTCATTTATATATATACGTATGATTCATAGATTGACCGCAATAGAAACAGTGATGACTTTATGCCAGGTGGATGATAAAACAGATAGGACAGATATCATTTTACAGGATCAAGTAGCTGATGTAATAACGTTATATTTACCAGGCATAGTCAGTGGACTACAAGAAATTGCTATGGGAAACGAAATCCAAGGGCATAAAGTTACAATTGTAAGTACGCGCTAAAACGTCAAGAGTTTAAATGGATAAACCGTATTATCTCTGATTTTAGATGGCACTAAAAGCTTGGAGTAGAATAATATGCCTCGTAATGCAAGATAACGATCAGGAGGAAACACCATCGTTAAACAATATTAAACAATCTGCGGTGAATAATACGAATACTGTTAATTTTGAAGAAGTTTTGCAGCGAGGAATAAGAAGTCCTGAGTGGTATCATGCCGCTGCATTGAAACTTAATATTTTAGTGCGAGAACTGGAAGTTATGCAAAGACATTCTCACCACAAAGTTAGAAGACAGTTGGCTGAAAGCATATGCTTGTTATTATCAACCTGTTCTAGGTAATTAATGAATATTATTGACATAAAGAGTTACTATAATATTGCGCAGGTTTATTATGAATGTGCTAATTTGTTAAACTAGGAATATGAAACCAAATGTGATATTACTTATGGAATATTTAATATCTTTATCCGAAGATGACATTCAGGAAGTTAGAGAGGAAGCACGATCTGCATTAAACATTATAAATAGAAATTATATGCAAAGGAATGATACAAAGCCTTTAATCGAGTTACTAGAAGAAAATTTGTACACCCTACTCATGCGATTACCGCGAATTGTTCGGAGGTCTGGTACGAATTTATATTTATATACTATCGTTTTAAAGAAATTTTTTTTTATAAATAATTTGGTTTTGATCTTCTGAATTGTGTTCATATAATATAACGATATTTGAAACAATATATCGAAACCATAGAGTCTATAATTGAATATTTTTAAATTTTAGATGACAATGAACAGTTAGCGTGCCTAAATCAACTAGCTGGCTATATAAAACTGTTGGGAAAGGAAAGGCTTCCACAGTTCATGCTACCTACAGAGCACATACGGAAATTATTATTGGCACTTGTATATATTATTGAAATAGACTGTTCTAATATTTCCTTGTTGCAATTCATAAATGTCAAAGACTTCGAAGATTCCTCGGTTTTATCCGGATCTCATTTATGGAGGCAATTTAAATATATACAAAATAATGATTGTAGAAAAAAGATTGAAATGATTTGTAAACTTTTGGGTCAGTTTGGCGACATGAGAATCTTAGTCGATAGTATTCTCAATCTTATGCCTGATGCTTCGCAACATCGAAAAGAACTAATACTATTACTTAATTGGATAAGTAGTGGTATGTGTATTTTATCTTACAAGGAACAATATGAAAAAATCACAAGGAAAATTCTTAACTTCTTAAACGTAATTTTATTTGCAGTTCCTGTAGAAAGCGAAGGACATTTAGCACTGTATAAAGAGATAGTAGAATGCTACGTAAACAGTGAATTTTGGTATCCGCCAATTGAAGTTACAAAAGAAGTTCCTTTACGCACTGCTCAAAGCAATGTAATACAATCCTGTTTACTAATCGAAGGTTTAGGTTTAATCGCACTAAACTTGAAGAGTGATTTCAGCCAGTTTTTATTAAAAACATTGTATTTGATCATTGAGAAAGCTGGTACAATTGAAATTTAATTAAAAACTGAATTTTGAGAATACCATGTATGCCTGTATTTATAATCGATTTGTTTTAGGCAGTGGGCATAATTTAATAAGTTACGTAGGAATACAAAGTTTGGAACAATTAGCAGAATCACAAGGATACGATAACGTCGGTGATCTTTTACGTGCAAATTGCGACTATTTTTCGTATCACGTTACTATAAAGTTGCGCAGGGTAGATCGCAATCCTGGAGTTCTCGATGTTGTTGGAGTTGTTATGAAATATAGTGTCATCGATGTTTTACCTTGTTTGAAAAAAATCGTGGAAGATGCAATCTTTCAGATGCGTCGTAGTTTTCAACAAAAAAATTCCTACGCTTTTCTCAAAGTGTTTCATATATTTACTGTTTGCATAAGAAATTTAACACAGTGCAATCAGAAATCAAGAATAGAAACGCAAGTTGTAGACGATAAGTCTGATACCGAGCCCGAAACGATAATTCAAAGTCTTTTAGAGTATTTTAATGCAAAAGAAGTAGATGAGAAAATTGACGAAGAGTTGGAAACAAATAGAGAAGAGACATTTGATTTCGGTGCAGATAATAACGAGACAGAATATGTAGAACCAGAAGGTATAGTAAAAGTAGAAATTAAAAATTCTTGATTAGTAGCATTAGTTTGATTATAATGTTGATATAATGAATTTACATTTAAATGACATATTGTTACCTTTTCAGAAGAAAAGAAACCAGATGTGCCAATATACATACAAATGGTCGAAGATGTTATTAATTGCTGTTTACATTTTTTACCTTCGAAAGATATAGAGAAATCTCTCGCTGCAATGTCCACGTTAGAGGAAGGACTTTACATTTTAGCTGAATGGGAAGATCGACTGTTGCCTGTTGTACATTCGATTTGGCATCCACTAGTACAACGATTTTCAAACGAAAATGTGCTTATAATCAATCGCGCCTGGCAGTTATTAGTTGTACTTGCAAGAGTTTCCAACGATTTTATACGAATAAGAACATTGAAGTAAGTAAAAATTATAACATCGTCAATCATTTACATAGATATTTATTCGAAATAATTCGAATATTTTTTTCTAGACAAGTAATACCTCCGCTTTCAAAATTTCTAAAAGATAGCGCGAAACAAAGTTACAATAAAAGTTCGCAAAATGTTTACCAATTTACACAAGTTTATAAATTACAAGTAGAATTGCTTTCCACGTTGCCTGAAATAGCTATATCGTTGAAATTCCGTGAAGACGAATTGTGGAATGTTTTAAGTATTACTGAACAATATTTAAGCAGACGGCAACATCCAGTGTTACAGGTAACTATATTACTTTAACATAGTCGTTCGAATTTTTCATGTACGTTTAGCGAGAGTATATTGTTTGGTTTTAGAAATTGTGTATTGAGTTGTATACGAAAATCGTTGATTATAACAGTGACATTGTTTGGGTCAAGTGTCTAAGTATCTGGCATTCAAAGGTACACAAAATTGTACCAAATGCTAACTTTAAAATGGAGGATTTAAGGGTATGTTTTATATTGTTATTGTTATTGCTATTATTATTATTATTATTATTATTATTATTATTATTATTATGCTATGCTATGTTATGCTATGCTATGCTACATTGTAATGAATTTATCATATTTTAGGATACAAATAATATGGCCAAGAATGAGTATTCGAAAAACCTAGAAATAATTTTGAAAATCGCATAAAGGGACATTAATTTTGTATGAATCTGATGTCTACGTACTTGCCATATTCATTTACTGGAGTATATTGTATGTACAACGTTTACAGGTACAGTTTTTAGTAAATCATTGTAACGATTAAAAAGCAATAATAAATGTATAAAGCTGGCATAAAGCAATGGCATAGTATCTCAGATCAGAATTCAGAATATTTATAGTAGACTTTTATTTGTGTACAATGTTTCTCATAACGGTTGCTCGCGTTTTACAATTCTTGTTTGTACAGTAACTTATGTTTATTGAAAATTTTACATTTATCTACAAAGCAAAAATTTATTCTATATAACAACAAAATTGTATGAATGTTGTTTGGTACAGATTACAGATATTTGATCAAAAGGATTTCGCGTAACTAGTCAGTTCGATTTCTGTGACATACGTTCACTTAACATCTTGTAAATGCCGCAAAAATGCCTATTCAGATATTTTTTTTTTACAGATGGGACGAGAGAATGAACACAAATATGCAGTGAGAAAATATTCCAACATAACATAACAATTGATTTTGTGTGTGACTTCAATTGAAAGAGCGATATTGTTATTAGATTTTTCAAAAATCTCGCGAACGTATACGTGACTGTAAAATGCATAATAGTCTTAGTGTATTTCAATGTAACAAAGAAAGTACAAATTAAATTGTTTATACTCTAATAGAGCTTAGAAGTCATTAATATTATTACTTTCGAATGTTCTGATTCTAAAAAAAAGAGGGGAATGGAATAAACATATAGAATTTAAAAAGTTATGTTTCCGTTTGATATTATCAATTCACGCCTGATTTTTTCTTTCTCCTAATAGTGTATTAGTTTAACGTTTTCACTGCAAATCTTTTAATACTGTTCAGGATTTTATGATCGCTTTTCTGCGAATGCCAAAAACCTTTTTTTTTGTTTTAAAACCGGTATGTACTCTTAAATTACGCGGATAAAAAGTGTAAGTTTAAAACTTTGTTTCCTGGGTGAAATTAATTGTCTTGTAATTTGATGAAATGGTAATTTCGGTTCTTGAGCACATTATCAGTTACGTTAATAGTCTAATGATTAATGATCGTGGTCCACTTTTGTTATACAATGACTGCTAGCACACTTGAATTAAAAACACATGGAAATATTCTATCTAACGTGTGCGTTCTGTACCAGTAAAAGGATTAAATAATTTATATGTACTTCGAGATTTCAGGTAATGTAATAAAATCGTTTTAACATTCGATTTACATTAACATTAGCCTTTTATAAAACAGTATTTCATTTTTTACAAATCATCTTTAGCAAAAATTATTTGCTCGTAGGGAACATATATATATTAAAGAATGTTTTTATATTGATCATCTAGCAAAACGAAACATCATTTCCATGCTTGCTTTTGAACCTTTTGTGACGCTAGCTTTTTTGTGACATACGACGATACCACGAGTGCTGTCAATACCATCACGATGAGATAATAATCGAAATCTTCCTTCAAAACATCGAACGTCTTAGACGGAGCCACTCGCGTGTAGAATAAGTCTGTGAACATTATTAAAGTTAAATCATTTTACCATAAATTACAAGTTCGAAATTGTTTTTAATTTCTGATTAATTCGAAACATCTGAAATGAATAGATTGATTCTTAACTCAAGATACGATTTATGTAGATAATTACAAATTCTTATTATATTTATAAAACGTTAATTAAAGTATCTAACAATAATTATAATAAAATAGATGTACTTACCCAGACCATATACAAAAACTAAACAAGTACTCTCAAGGCCACTAGGACTAGTATGAATACCAGAAACCCTGACAACGCTTTGATTGTAATTAACAATTGCGTCCATATGGATGGGTATCTCAGGCATATACGGTATTACACCTTCCTCGCGTACTTCGGGATTGATGGGCCGCCGTGGGTCTACTATCATCCACGGTAATTCCAAGATACCACCATTAGCTAGGGCCACTACGAAATAACAAATATTTTCCCATATAAATAAGTTACGCATAGTAGATAGAGGTACTTTGGCCCTAGAAAAGTAACATTTTAATTCTTCGGTTACATACCCATAATATGTTTACTCGTAATTCCCTTTTCAGTTATTGTTTCCCGCATGCTTTCTATCGTCGCGGGGAAAATAAAGGCTTGTCTTTCGACGATCGGCAATTTAGTGGTCGCCAAAGACGAGAACACTGAAAGTATGATACATTAATACAGACCTAGCTAGATAACTTAACTCATTATTATAATTATTAGAATAAATTATGATTTTCTGTTACCTGTGGTATTACTCTGTGTCTTTCCTTCATAAAGTTCTAACGTAGCAATTTCGGTCCTACGGCTTTTCTCATTGAAGTAACTATAAACTATCCAATTTTCCGAGTGTACAATGTGGACTGGGCCACGTGCTCTTTTGTGCATGATCGAGAATATCATTGCACCAGACACAACATCCAGTAAATAAAGATTAAGCGTACCTGGAGAAAAATTGATTCGTACATTTCGGTAAATCTTTTAGTGGATTTTTATCTACAATATACAAGCCATATACATACATAGCGTTAAACTTACTTTTATGGATATGTGCAACACCTTCCGTTGCTATGGCAATTAAGTTAGGATTAATGTACTTGTATAGAACAGATCTATCACTTAAAACTCTACCCTGGGAATGAACACGTTCTATTGGGTTTTTCGAGACGACCCGTGTTATTCTTTGGTTTTTCGATGACAGTGTTAATTCCCATACCTTGTGGGCGATTAATTCCTGCATAATCGAAGTAACATTATTCATTGCATGCTGTATGATGAATTGTAGTAATTAGTTGTCATCAACGAGAGGCGCGTGAATATGTATACCTGAGTAGTACTGTACGAAAGAGAGTATCCGGAGAGTATACCGGTATTTTGATCAGCAGTAAATATATACGTATGCTTTCCAAGCGACGCAGCTACTGCTGTGGCATTTTCGGGATACACGTGAACTTTGTCTCGTACATCGAGAATTAGAATTGCCCGCAAAAAGTCATCTGTCGGGACATGTAGTAACATCGATTGCTTTATTTTATATCCTAATTTTACGAGACCACCTAATGGCTGGCCAGTAATAGGATTAAATGTATATACAACTCCCTCTCCAGTTTCCTGTAACATTTATCATTATAAACACTTCATGCAATAACTATTGTAGATGGTTCGTTAAAGTTTGATAGAATTATTATTTTACCTTATCTTCAGCTAACAATGCACATTGCGGTGGATGTGGGGAATGTCTACTGCCTCGTTGTAGATACAAAATTATTGTATTCGATGTCTTCCCAAATCCTTCGATATTCGGTATTCTAAGTTGCCAAATTATTTCGCCCTTTCTCGTTTCCATACCGTATAGCTATGTATTATAAGAAAAGATTATTTCCTCAAGAAGATACGAAAAGAGTGATTGTAAAACTGTAATTGAAATTCCACTTTGCAGCGTGAATTGTACCTTTCCAGCAGATGTTACGAGAACGATCATTTTATGCAGACCAAATTTATCTCGCACAAGATCTACCCGCTGATTCGGCTGTGGCGGTGTAAGGCCGAAGACGGATTGAAAGAAAGCTTTCGCTTGATTAAATTGAGAACTAATTCTTCGGAATATCATGCTCAACACGTCCCCTGTGTTGCACATAGAAAAATAGAGATATAACATATTAACATGCGAATCGATAGTTTCAATTACACACGTTACAACATACTGCTGATTGTATGTTACATTTGGCAGTAAAATAATACATGGAATAAGAAACATAGCAAATAACAAGTATACCAGTTAAGATGGTTGAATGCATCAATAAAACAATTAGCTAAGCGCGGTAAAACTGCAATTATCAATTTTAACAAATTTCGAAGTCTTTATCTATTTTCATGCATATCATTGATCGATTACAATTGATCACAATTCATATTTAGGGTAAATTGTATACGCTATATATAATATACATTAAATGGAATTTAGCGATAAAATCCTCAACTTTTTAACAATTACATGCAAATAAAATTTCGGTATTGTAGCGACAATTCTTATTAGCAGAAAGTAGGCGTCGAACAACGTGTGTCTATGCGTAATTTTGCAATTTTTTTTATTTTCTTTTTTCAGCAGCTTTGCAAAACTGAAAACATGCGAGTATAGGACTGATAAATAGCAGAAAGACAAAAGTAATTTCCAAACCAGCCCTTGCTGCTTCACTACTTACATGAACTGTCTACATCAATACCTGCCAGCAGCCATTCACAAAAGAAAGATAATTAATATAACTTAACGAATACTCGATTATCAAGAAAAATTAATTGCCGATATAGAATATTGTTAAACTGTAACCATTACAATTAAACTGCGACAGCAAGCTTTTCGATAGTGATTTCTAAGAAACAGTATGGGAACTGAATTACAGGTGAATATTCATTTAGGAAATTTTTGTAAAAATCCATAAAGATATATGCTCAAATTCGAATTGCTCCTAACACAGCTATCTACTACTTTGAACAATAAACCTTACGCTGAATTAATGAAATATATATTTATTTTTCTAACGAGTATATTTCACTGTTAATTCATTTAATAGGAAACAGCAATTATATGTTTAAGGAAAAGTTATATTTTATTATTAAACACACGCAAAGATTTTTCGAGCTAAGAATGAATTGTTGTTTTATATTGCAATGAACATTATTGTTATAGGAACCGAGCGATAAATTATTCGTAGAAAAATTCTCTTACTTACTCTCTTTTTGATCAAACTCCGTTTCGATAGCTTGGTCTCTATCAGACATTGGTAACTCTACAATGTCTACAGCCACTAAACTAGCAAGTGCTTCCTCTCGCGTCCATATTAGCTTGTTATGTTGCAAAAGAGAAACGCTGTGATCTTGAGAAGCCAGTAGATGACAACAAGTTACACCTTTTGTTTGTCGTGGGCAAAACGAAGCTGCTATAGTGGGAGCTAATAATGAACTGTGCGCCACATTTAGCGACAAGTTTGGCATGGGTTTTGAGGAGAACAGTTCTGTAGCAGTAATTTCAGTTATCTGAAAACCACCCCCCCCAAAAATAAATGGAAACATTATAAAAGGGAAACTGTTAGCAAAACGAATTATAAATGGTAATAGTTGAAGTAAGAGTCTGAACACATACCCCATTCTTAAAGACTCCTTCTAAAAGCACTTTTTCGTTATCTACAGTCACAATGTAGAGTGATGCATCTTCGGGAATGTCTCTTTCATCGGAAGTCGGCGTTTCCCCGACGATAAGAATACGTTTCCTTTGATCTCCATGAGCGGTAATAGCTATAACTGACTCTTCTCCAGGTACTGGTTCTAGGTGATACGGTCCTTGCGAACCAACACCAAATATACTATTTATCGTAACAGATTGCGGTTCAACTTCGGTGTTAAATAAATGTATCAAGAACACTATTGACCATGAAATGTCACCCTTTAAACAGGCAAGGTATGGTGCTGCTACGACACATCTGTAATTATGAAAGGTAGATGAATAATTCTGATACGTTGTATACTTCGATGAAACAAATGTTTTTCTTAAAACAATCCTTCTTACTCTGTCTTTTCATTTATGAATGGTGCTGTTATCTTTCTCGTTTTTAATTTTTCTCCAGTTTTACTGTCGTACGACGTAACTTCAATTCCACTGTTATAAATTGGAAGGATGTGATGTAGGGTTCCGTCTTTTATATGCCACTTTACGTCTTCTATCCTGTTGAAAAAAGAGTGGAATTATTAAAAAAAAGTTCAATAAATGCATAAATAAATAACCAATTAATATTGTATCACGAATAAAATTATTCGTCCTTTCCCTAGAGTTAAACAGCCACAGTGATCTTAAACTGACAGTTCTATACACTGCTATTGTACGTTTCTTGTGCAAGAGTTCGATCGAGTTATTATAATGGTAGACAAAATATGTGAAACACAATATTATTCATTATAAGTCACATATTAAACAGTGTGTACGGTACAATAATAGTGCGCTAATATGAATACAAAAACCTGTTAGAACTGTATAAGCCGACTGTAGAGAAGGATAAAAATGGAGAGTCATGTCTGAAAAACCAATAATGCTAATTACATGAAGATTCATTGTTTCTAACTTTAATTATTATACTTTGATTACTAAAATGCACTTAATTTTTGTCCGTTTAATGACGTGCCATCATCGAGGATTAACTTTCTTTGCAAATGAATTTAGATGCTAGAATATACATATATATATACAAACCTATAAGGATTTTGTTCCGCTATGGGCCATTCGTGCAGGATATGTCCTGTAGCTAAATCCCAGGCACGAACGAGAGCTGGTACTCCGCCGCTTACAGATATGAGGTCACCGTCCGCGACTCCACCCAAGGTACGAATTTTGCCAGCGTATCCCTTTTCTAACACGTGCCTCCATAATATTTGTCCTATTCGGTAACAAGAAAATGTTTCCAAAACTATTAACGGTGAACAACATGCACGTAACGTTTATAATTCTTTAGTAGAACTAGAATGCAACGCTACTCTGAGTCTTATATCCTCACCGAACGTTAGAAATATCACTATACTGTTGTGAGTAACAACAAATTAAACCAGTTATCCCTTTTATTCTAAACAATCTCTTAACAAGATTGCAATTCGATGCAATTCATCGTAATATTGGGTAAACTTATTGCTCATGAATTGTCGGATTTTTATCCAGGAGTCTCATACAGGAATCAGTTTGCAATTGTAAAATATTAATAAGCTTGTATTTACAGCCCACCTGACTTCAGATTCAGCGCAGCGATAACATTCTCCTCGGTGGCAACGATGAGTTTCTTCGCGGTGGAGACAGTGTCAAAACTGGCAAATTTGATCTTGCCGACATAATTTTGTCTCCTGTAAAATTGCAATTGTTTCCATATCGTCAAACATTGCGCTTAGACTTATTATTAAAGGCACATTGTCAAGTCTTAGACCATGCTACTGCATTATTTAAGAGGTTGAGCGTTACGTGAGTGACTCAGTTTATATTGAAAAAAGGATTTACCAGTCAAATTTTCCAACTTGATCCTCATAGAGACACAACGAAAGATTGAACAGTCCGAATAATAGAATGAGGTATTGTAATAGCTGTATGTCACTCAAGAACCGGCTGATATTCCCTCTGAAACTCCACGCGAAGGGAGCCATGACGACAAGTGTGAACGTATCAACGCATCCGCTTATGTCCGCTTACTGCTTCTGCTTACTGCTGCTTACACAAATTTTCTCTACACCTCATGTTCGTATTTCGTATATGTGTTCCTGAGATTGGTGCTTGGTATGTGTCGTACCACTCGCACTGCCGTATCACAACCCAATGAAGGAAGAGACTAATAGACCCCTCACGCTATGGGATTTCGTGTCTCCACGTTAAAAGCGTTTTACCGACCTTCCAGGAAATCAAATGCGATCGAGCACACTCTACCGGCTTATTCTAACACTGTCCGGCTTTTTTATTGGATATCCTTTGGCCAATCAGAACGTTGGATTTCGAACGATAGGAAACTGAACCGCCGGTCGCCATATTGCGTGCCGCCAAGTTTTGTGAAGTACTCGTTCTGCGTTACTGCTTCGAAAAATTCGGGATAAAAGTGGCAAAAAGTAGTGTTTCGGGCCGCGAGTGATATCAAAAGTGTTCTTACGAGCCAACGCACTGGAGGGATGTGGTGTTGAGGTAGGAAAATAGCGAAGAGGATCAGTATCCGATGATTTTCATATCGACTTGCGTCATGGATTTCCGTCACAATTCTCTTCCTGTTGTCTTGGTAAGTCCCCAATATTATTTGATGGGCCTGTGATGCCCGCGATATTTGGCCCACTTTTGCGATCTATATGTATATACAGATATACTGTCTAGCATCTTTGCTTCTGCGGTTGTCTTGCGTGGTTGATACAGTGTTGAAAGTGGGGGAAGTGTATACGTATCTTCCATTGGTGCACACTAACACTTGTATCTATACTCGCAATACTGCTCTTTATAATCCTGTCATATTGTTACAACTTTCTGATTCGTAAATGGCCGCCTTTTTGCGCCTTGAAGAACATTAGTTGTTTTCGACACACAACAAGAAACAAATTCTAACGAATTTCGTAATGAACTTTGTAAAATATCATTTGGTTCATGATTTAAATTTTAATTTGTTAAGCTACTCCGTAGTTGGTAACAAAATACGAGGTTTAGACTAAAAATATCAATTGTAAAATTCATTCGAAATTCCATTCTAATATCTTGCATGTATTACGAGAAAATCCGAAGAAACAAAAATTGATGAAATGTACAACAGTATGGTGCATCTTAGCAACAACGGAATCTACTGATTCATTATAATAATGGTTTATTGTTGAAGTGATATAGATATAATGATTCGTAACGTATTTACTACAATGATAGGTTTTATAACTAGAAGAGTTGTGTTTATACATGGATTATACAATATATACAGAAACCTAAAGTCATATAAGCAATACTTTGTTTGGACTGTTCATTAGACAACGTTATATTCACGTGTAAATTGTTTACTCGAAGTACACAAAGCATGTGTGTACCGTAAACACTTGTTCATCTATTTATCTTAAGAAAAATCTTTGCAGTACGTTATAGTAACGTACACCGACTTCGTCTTGTCCCTACCGAATTGCGCTACATTTATCAATCACATATTCGTCGCATATCCATTTATTTACATTATAATTAAACGTCGCGTCGTTATTCTTCGAGAATCGCCGCTAGACTGTCTCTTGAGAAGCTTGCTGTGTACTTGTATCAGTAGTTTTGGTTCAGTAGTACATCGGGAATTTGTGCTGTTATTACACTGTTGTTTTGTACTTCGTGAAAATGAAATTGTGAAAATATGTTGCTTTTACGTAGTTTCTTTTTATTTATTTCTTTCAAGGGAGAAGATACCGATAGTTGACAATTAACTAATTACTGACAACTTCGATCGTTTGCTAATCAATTCAATAATGTGCTTTATGTGAAATTATATAACAATTATAGCTTTTTATTTTCACGTTTCTCGTATCGTTCAATACTATATGCAGAGGCCAACAATACCTAGTCAATTGGAAAAGAAGTCTTATCAGCTTATTGTATTCCCATTGGAAATATCATGTGATTCTATTAATACAAAAATGTCGATATGCTTAAGTACCATGACGTGTCAGCTTTGTTATAGTTGAAACAGTTATTCTGGATAACTCGAATCTAAATTCATTCTTTATTGTAAATGCCTGAGTAGAAATATTATTCATGACGTTTTTCAAGGACAGAGCTTCCTGCTTTTCTTTATTGAAGAAAGGGTATCGATAGAAAAGACTCTTTGTACGACGGTATAACTAGGACACTAACAGTATGCTTTGTGTGACATTTAGTGCACGGAACTGAAGATTCTTAGGAGCAGCGTATTGCTCTTTTGCGACACTGGCCAGAAAAGTTTCTATGAGAGTCCCAGTGGAATTAATCTTACGTTAGAAATGATAGTCGGAATCAGGGACACCGTGATTGTGGACTTTATTTTATAGTCTTCCACAGGCATTAGTTACGCGCGAGAGTTCGCTGCTGAGCAGATTTCTTAAGACATTAAGTTTCTAAGTGCGTTACTACTGGAAAATCAGATAAAATATGCTACGGACATAACGGTTACAGGACGCACGTACGCAGTTAAATAGATTTTTACAGATTTTTTTTACACATATCCTTCGGTAACACGTCTTATATCGAGATCGTGTATACTTCATCGTATTTCTTTCCGCTTAGGGACAAAAGCATACAGGAAAGCCATTATATTGGAGTATTAGAGTTCTCGGGTAGGTATGTTCTATGTACATGAACAGTCTGTTGCAGGGTAAAATTCCACGTATCAGTTACACTGATCGCTCCAGCCCGCTTCGCACGCACGCGTTCCTCACGAGGAATCGGCAGAATGTATATAAAATGCTCGTGTGCTAAATGATGGGGTTCATTTCTTTTTTTTTTATATATATAAATGTGATCAACAAAATCGAGTAGGCGACCAAGTTAAGCGGAAATTCGTTAGTTGGAAATATAAAAGAAATGGTCAAGCAATTACGTACATTGATTGATGTCTTGAATTGAATTAAGCAATGTTCTTTGTACTCGCGCGCATTTTAAGAAAGACTCGGTTGATAAAGTGTCGATTGTAATTTAATACGTCATTGATCCTAAAAGTTACACGATTTCCTGATTAACAGATAAATACATTTGAAAAGGCTTCGTCGGCGTACATAATAAATAATCAATAATTTACAGCGCTAGTTTCTTCTACTATTTTTACATATAATTGTAACCCTTTAAAAATCAAATACATGATAATCATGCATATCTTTAGGAAAATACAAAACTTTTCAGTCGATATGAAATTAATAGACATACTGCACAATTACGGATATACAGGGAGTTTGATACTCAAACACGTACGCTCTGTACAATTAACCGGTAGAATTGGACTTATCTCTTTATATTCATAGTATCAATCCCCTCTTGGTCTATTTAAAATCTAACAAGGACCTCTTTTTCGAAAGTGATTTGTACGTAAGATTCAGTGTCAGAAAACACAAATTGCACCCACGAAAAAACTGCTCTTAGCAATGATGTAGTGCGTACAATGAGAGTGTATCGAAACACGTACCAATAATAGACTTTTCTCAACTTTGATAAATCTCTCAACATATTTAACGAAATATAATAGAACAATTGCCGTTGAACAAGTTGTTCTGCGTGAAAGGGACATTTTGGGTTTGATTCGATGGAAGTTAGGCGCTTTTAACCGAAGACTGAGACGCAGTCGACGAACTGTACCTAAGACAACGCATTGGCAATTCGCTACAGCGGAGGATGAATATTGAATCGGTATCGATATCACGTACGAATAGCAAAAAAAAAGGGTAAAACGACGAGGCGTGCGTGGGGAGGGGCGCGACACCCGGTTTCAAATCGGTGCGCGCACGCGCGCGCGCTCCCGCGTTGACGATACAATATAATTAATTTATTATAATTGTAATAATACTATGATACAAGATATAAGTACATTGGTTTAGTGATTGCAGGCTGCTCCTCTCATATCACAGCGAGGGGCGCTGCCGGGCCCGCCTCTAAATTATACCTAATTATAGAATTTTTCTTAGCGCGAGCGCGAGTGCGAGCTCAAGCTCCGCTCGTGGGTACACCAGGGATTTTACTTTCGCCGCGAGGAAAAGCAACACATATACCCGCACGTGTATACAACGCACACATTCACGCCTCTTCGCACCAATAGAATATTTTATAATATATATTTATGTATAGATTTTCTTCTCCCACGTATGTATGTGTACATATATAGATTCTTTATGTATAATATTTATAACGTAGCCTAAGGGTGATCCTAGGTGAGGTGACCATCACTGTCGCGAATGGACGGTCAGAGTACGGGGGGGTTAAAATAAAGCGGCACCACGTGTCTTGTGGCTCTAGCCTGCGCCCTGTGTCTCGGGCCGAGCTCAGTCTAGGCGCCGCACTTATTGATACCCCCAATGCGAAACATTGATCGCGTAATCCCGAATTCTTACTATTCGATAACCGAGCCTCGATCACAATCGTAAAATCCGTGACACGAGCCGGACTCGACTCGAACGCGTAAGGGTCTCATGCGAGATGTCTCGAACATCAAAGTCCATCAAAGCGTCTCTTGTCCTAGCCTACCCGGAAGTTGTCGCGGGACCGATGACCACTCCATCGATCCTTTTTACACATTAAGACTAGTGTGATAATAGGAACATGGTGTCTTCGTCTGCTGGCTCTGTACCACTGCTGGAGTAAAGGGGTTTAGGAGATATGTCGTTTAGATGCCGCTGGTTTCAGCAACAGCTGATTGCCTCAATCACCGTCAACTTGGGGTGATTGAGAGAGAAGTTGGGAGTCTGCGCTCGTTGAGAGCAAACACTAGAGTAATGATACTTAAAACGTTGCAAGGGGGGGTCAGGTTCTTTGATTTGAAATGCACAAAACACTATGGAGCAAGAGAATGAAAGAGAAAGGAACAGAGAGATAGAGAGACTAGTCATGCTACATATTCTGGTTCTTCTCAACACTTCCCGTATGTCTATCGTTGAACTTGGAAATTTCGCAACCGTCCTTGATTGGTTTCCTTGTCCGAATGAGGGACGGAGTTTAAAATCTCGCGTCAATTATTCCTGCGTCTCTTTTCTCTGTTTTCCTCGGATTTCGTTATGGTTAGCACCTTGGACGAAGTTTCTTTGTACAGCCTCTGAACTGATTGGCCAATATTTCTTAGCTAGTTTCTGGTCAGCCGAGATTTCATTTCTTCGAGCAAGTCGAGGGAGATATGTGTATTTATTGAGTTTCACGCAGCCAATCCCTCTCCTCTGGGTGCCGGTGGCGGTTGCAATCGAGTAGTGGGTGGTGAAGAATTGTTATCCGTGCTATTGGGTGTCTCTCTGTCGAAGTGATGTTGCAGCGCGTCTCCAGTCCAGGAGGTCACGCCAGTTGAGTTTTTGTTACTGTTGTTGGACGAAGGAGCGCCAGGTGAATGAGATGGCGATGGTGTTTGAAAGAGCATAGAACCGGAAGGAACAGCAGGTTTGCCGTCACCCAGCGGACCATTACTCGTTGGCACCATTGGTTGTTTGTCCAAGGGAAAACTGGCCCCGCCACCACCATAAACAGAGCCAAAAAGAGCGGGATACTTGCCGGCGGCTACAGAATGCGCCGGCAATCCGTTGCTACTCTGTATCACCGAGATCTCGTTCAGCTGTAAGTAATGCACGCCGACTGGTTAGGTTTATTCGGGGGCAATTACCTATAAAAATGAAAAGAAACAATGATCGTTAATCGCGTCGATAATTAAAGGAAGTTAACTATACGTCGAAGGTATTTCCAGTCGGGATCTAAGTGACTACTTGAAAGGTTGCGAAGTCTATTCGAAATGGTACGAAGATTCATTAACTAACAATAAGGTATAGAAATGAAAACCTACTTTCTGCTGAACACCATTAAGGAATGGCGCGGGTAGATACGGATAGAAGAGATCCGGTCGACGCTGAAGAAACTCCGAGTCCTTGGGAGTGATGGGTAAGGGTGGCAGATCTAGAGACATTCGACGACCCCGACGGGAAGCTCCGTTGGTCCACATGTGAGTGCCCATGTGTACCTGCAACAAAACGTGCCGATAGTCAGTATACGGTGAAGATACGTCAGATGAAAGATACTAGTGGAAGTGGCGCTGATCTTTCATCGAGCTGGCAATTTGTACCTTACGCGTTAGCGTTAGTACAAGCGGTAGCAGCTAGCTGGTATTAGTAAAGAAATTTGATCCAAAGAGATCGGAGAAGTATTGTATTAGATGATGAGAGCGTAATTGAGAGGTAGACAGATAAATGGAAAATAAAATATAGAGGAATGATAGTGTAAAAGATACATACATATACAATAGAAGAGATAGAGATATCGTTTCTGTATACCTTAAGATTGCCCTTGGTTGTGAAGGCCTTCTGGCAGACGGTGCACCGGAATGGCTTGTCGCCTGTGTGTGTTCTCATATGGATCTGCAGCGCCGAAGATGAGGAGAAATTCTTATTGCAAATCTGGCACAAGTGCTTGCTTGGCACGCCTGCAAAGACACACATAGTTTCTCTAAGCTAGCCACATCACTTTCCGCATGTCATTATTCGTCGGGGCTCGCCTCAACGAAGAATCGCAGAATTTCTTGAAACTTAGCATTCGGAATACACATACAGAATTACGTAAGATATGCAACCTTAAGATTAATGGTTGCGCGATAGATTTGCTCTGTGCTTTATTGATTGTTGCAAACGATAGTGGCCAGCAAGAGTGAATGCCGCGAAAAAGAGTAGAAGAGTAGGAGAATAAACCTCCGACCAGTCTTTTATTACGTTTGAGACACGATCGTACGTATCGTTGAAAAGAACAAGGGAAAAGCATAAAGGTAAAGAGGAAGCTAAAAAAAAAAGCATGCAAGAAAGCTGGTCCAGTTGAACCATGGTCCATTCTCGTAAGTACCAGAGTAAAAGCGAGTGCGTTCGTTCAGCGTAGAAAATGAAATCAGCTGGGCCAAGCTACGGACGATATGGTTTGCGCTCGATGAAGAAGCGGAGTGGATGCGTTCGCGGAAGACTGAATCTACTTACTGGCTGGTCTCTTTGGTGCTGGAAGATCGCCTTCTGGCGGGGATCTCTTTACCGCCTGTTCCAGAGAAGTTGGAGGAACTGGCGGTGGTGGTGGTGGTGGAGGCGGAGGTGGTGGTAAACTTGAATCCTCCGCGCACATCGGACTTCTCGAGGACTCGTGGTCCTGACTCTGTTGTTGCTGTTGCTGTTGAGACGGCGGTTTCGAATCGCTGAACAGATGACAGGGCATGTCACGGATTTTATGCGTGAGCATATGTTGCTTCATGTTGCCCTGTGAATCATAATGAAATCATCGTGTGAGTCGAAGCACGTCAACTAGAAGCCGAAGCTACAGTCAAGTGCGATTAGTTTCATTCGGGGGATTTTTCAGAGGGTTTCACTCGGTTCGTATCCGACGTTGATTCGTAGTTATAATTTCTAAATTTCCCTGTAATTTTGCCACGATTTCCGCGCGAGGCTGAGAATGCAAGAATGGTTGAGCATTTCGGAAGCGGATTTGGTGAATTGATCATGGTGGTGGAGTGTGGTTGAATGTTTATGGATTTTGTTCGGAAGGCCCTTACCAGGAAGACGTGGTCCGAGGGTAGAAGTCCGAGGGCGGCTGATATCAGTGGGGGCACGTCGGGTACGACTGGAGGATTGATAGACGTCAGCCTCCGGCCCCCTGCGCCTGTTCCTGCCCGCCCCCGGCTCTTCCGTTCCTCAGGCCGTCGTCTCCTGCGTTTTCGTTTCTCTTGACCACCGGCGGACGACTTCTCCGCCGACTGATATTGAGAAACGTGTTGCGAGCTGGACGGATCGCTCGGTGGTAAGGGTGGTAAGGCGGGTAAGGGCTGCTCGTCCACGCAGAGGCATACTTGCAGCCCCGAAGCGTCCTTCTGAAAGTACGCCACAAGAACGATCGTACAAAGTTTGGCCAAACCTGAAGTCGATCAGGATGAGGCCGTGAACCTGATTCAGTCACTTTTGAATTTACCACGAAAATCCGAATGGGGAGTTCTCGTTAATCTGACACGCGAATACGATGGCATAGTTCGTTCTTTGAATTCTAAGCGCGATAGATACCACCGGTGATCGAAATTCCGCGAGGCTTGGTCGATAACGACCGCGAGGGGGAGTACATAGAGTGAGTTCAGAGAAGTTCTGCGAGATTTCTGAAGGGCATATTACCTTTGTGGAAAAGCCGCGATCGCATATACTGCACTTGAACGGTCTCTCCTTCGTGTGACTTCGGTAATGAATTTCCAGCGCGGAGTTGCACGCAAATGTCTTGAAGCAGATGTTACACGTTGTGTTTCCACGTACTGTAACAGATTATACCTCTTTACAAATACTTTCCAATATCGTACACACGTAGATATCATCGCTCCTAGCTCGCCTGACCGAGGAATTCGTACATCTATCGCGGAAATTAATTATTTACCGCGTACGAGAAGCTTTAGTGATTTTATCGGTGTATGTGTATGTGTGTGTGGGTGTGTGTGCGTGTGTGTGTATGTACGTCTGGGAAGTAAACCTTAACCATTGAAACGACATACGGATCTAAGTAAGGATTTATGCATGTAGAAAGTCGACCAGAACTCGAACGTTTCACTTGAATTCTACGCAAGAAGACTAATATGAAAATCAGATTCGATTCTTTCTACCACTGTGCAGAGATTTGACCAGAGAAACTGACAGGAGTGGGATGAATTGTGAATGCAAGAGTAAATTTTACAAACAAATTTATTTATCACATTACATATCCGCTGTATGTCTTCCAACAGAATCGGGCAAAAGCTACGTTCGAGATTGACGAACGAAAAGACAAAGAGAGCTACAGAGAAGTATATATGTAGAATACAGAAGCGAAACTAATTTCTTCGATGCTTCAAAAATGTGTAGAAGAACCGCGCGCGCTGTCCCAACAATGTCTGGCTCGCTTCTATACATCCAAAACAGTAGGATAAATATATGTATATATATGTAATATCGAGAATACTATAAGTACGTATATTATCTAGGTATATCCTTGATATCTATATGCCCTTGCCGGAATCTACCAATGAGTAAAAGAAGCGACTCGCAAGATCGTAGAGACGAGGCCTTAAATTGCGCAATACGTAGAGAAAATATAGACAAAGTACGAGACGGAGAACCAGACAATTACATAGTGAGAAACAATAATTGAGACACAGTGAGACACATAGAGATAGCGAGACACCAAGAGACAAATATTGAAACACAGGTGATAAAAGAGATAAAAAAGAATCGTAGCGGGAGGGTGGGAGTGCTAGGTCCGGCTACACCACAGACGGGACGTCGAAATGAGTTTGGACGAGGCGGATATATCATATAGATTGAGAAAGAGAAAGAGAGATATATGTATACATATATATATAGAGAGAGAGAGAGAGTGAGAAAAAGAGAAAGAGAGAGAGAGTGTGAGAGAGAGAGAGAGAAAGAGAGAAAAAGATCGAGAGTGTAAAAGAGAAAGAGAAAGACAGAGAGAGAGAGGTGCACTTGGCAGTCGGGGTCAGTGACTCGTGAGAAAGAAACACGATCATCAATCGGACCAGAGGAAGGTGTAGCAGGAACTGCAGCTCGCCCTGATGCTAGCAGCGCCTACCTGCTGGCCCTCCGACAGCGAGGCCGAGCGGATTGTAGGTCGACGTGGCAGCTAGTACTGCGGACGTCGTTAGCGAGGCCAGTGGTCCACCAGCTCCGCTTCCCGGTGCGACTGCATTCATCGAGCTAACGCTGTTTATGCTCGTGGAACCCATTGAACTGCTCGTTGGTGAGGAAGACACCGCCTGAAGGAGGCCCGCGAACATACCGAAAGGGTGTGGGTGGTGCGTCGTCGTCTGTGGTGGAGGCGTCGGTACCGAGACCACTGATGCCGGGGTGGACGACGCCCGGGGCGTTAAGTCGAGAGGTGCACCCACGCTTGGCGGACTATTACTCTTTTCGCTACCGTTGTATCGATGAAACGAGGGTGACCTCGTAGTGTTAACCGAGCTGGACATCACCGTGGTCGTGATAGTTCGAACCTGGTTTTCAAGGGCGGGTAGTGCCGAGGAAAAATGGGGAAGGGATAGGTCTTTCTGTTCGTTTTCCTCGCTTTCGCGATCCTGCTCGTCTTCTCCATCGGCGCTGCGTCTATCGCGATTCGATTCGCACCTCTCGTCGTCTTCCCGGCGATCCTCCTCTTCGTCCTCCTGATCCTCTGCCTCTTCGCTCTGCTCCTCGGACAACCTTTGCTGTTGTTGCTGTTGTTGTTGCTGCTGCTGCTGCTGTTGATGCTGATGCTGCTGATGCCGATGTTGCGGTTGCGGTTCGTCCTTAATATCGGCATCGTTCTCCTGCGGATGACGGTGCTCCATCGGCGGCTGCCGGGTCGTTGGGAAGCTCAATGGAAATCCGGCGCTCGCCGGGTGTATCGGTGGAAATCCTTGCGGAAGGAACGAGGCCAGTGGATGATGTGGGTAACCGGGCGGAAATTCATTGACCTCGGCAGCCTGTATTTGTTCCGGGCTAAGGTCGGTTGGCTCACCAGTGTGAAGGCGTATGTGTTGTTGCAGTACTAGCGCATTCGTGAACTTTTTGTGGCATACCGGACATTGGTGTAAAACTCGTAGAGGTGGTTTTGCTCTGTGCACTCCCATGTGAGTCTTGAGATTTCCTTTGGTGGTAAACGCACGTCCGCAGATCTTACACTTGAACGGACGTTCTCCCGTGTGTGTTCGGTAGTGCATCTGTAGGGCGCTTTTGCAAGAAAGGACTCGATGGCAGATAACGCACTGATTTGGATCGGTCAATTTGTGCTCTATATTGTCGACCAATTGTTGCAACTTGGACGTCTCCGAGGTCTTGGTAATCTCGATGAGACTCTCCCAAGAATTGTCGTTGCTGCCTGGCCTTGGCAGTAGACTCGAATATATCGCTGGATCCTTCGCGGGATCGATCATATCGGCTGCCGAGACTGTCGGCGTTGTCACCGCAGTCGAAACCGGATGGTGAGGTATTTGGGGATGCGTCGGTGGCCCCGGGAAGAGGATACCTGCGAAAGAGGTCTGTAGACTGCCGCTACTCGCACTACTGCTCGCGGGCGAAGCTCCAGGATAGGCTACGATTTGCTGAGGCAAGCGATTCATCGCTCCTCTTCCCGATAGATTCTCCGGTTGCTCCTCGGTCTCCTCGTCAACCTCCATATCGGCATCGGCTTCCAGTCGGCCGCTAATTTTACTATCCATACTACAGTCTTCGTAAGTCTGCGGCTGGGAGGGTGGATTCGCGGAGGACTGGGGTGAGCTGAGGTATCGTCTCGCGGACTCGTCAAAGTCTTGGCTTTCCTCTTCCGCGGGTTCCTCGGGTACCTCTTCGGGTTCCTTTTTCGGAGTTATCCTTTCGGTGGCGTCTCTGCTAGCGGGTCGCTGCTGATATTGTTCCTGCAGCGCGACCGGCGAGGGTTGCTCGACCTTTATCTCGTCCCTCTGTTCGAGGTGATGCTGCTGGTGTTGCTGCTTTTGTTGCGGTTGCTGTTGTTGTTGTTGTTGTTGTTGGAGGTGATGGTGGTGATTGTCGTGAAAGGAATGACGAGAGTTTGACACAGCCGTGGGGGAATGCGGAGAGGTGGTTGGAGGGGCAGCAGTGACGGGTTTGCTCAGGTTCTCCGGTACGTCTTGATCGTCCCGATGGTTGACGACCGGAGACCTGTAGAGTGGTGGCATACCGGGTAAGGCGAGACTAAGGGGCAGTGGCGGCTGAGGTGGTAAAAAACCGTGGGCAGCGGCCGGGTGGAAAGAGGGATGCGAGGGCGGTGGCGGTGGGGACGGCATCGATCTTTGTCCAGAGGCGATCTGCTGGAGGAGGGGCGGGTGATACTTGTCGAGGTGCTCCGGAACGGGATTAGGGTTCATTTTTACATGTGGAAATTTGGCCGTATGCCTCTGGAAGTGGACCTTGAGGTTCCCCTTCGTGGTGAATCGGCTCCCGCAGACGTTGCATTTAAAGGGTCGCTCACCTGTGTGGGATCGAATGTGGATCTGCAGCGCCGAATCACTGCCGAAGACCTTGCCGCAGTAACGACACCGATGCTTGAAGAACGGTTCCCCACGACCGCTGCCCGACTTTGAGTCGTAAGGCGAGAGGCGCGAGCCCTTTGCGCCCCTGAATGCGAGCTCGTCCGCGAGATTGTTCGCCAGCAGACCTTGGCTCGCATTGTCGAGAACCTCTTGAGCGCGCTTCTGAAGCATCTCGAGAGTGTTGGGCTCATGGAGTGGCGGTGGATCGGTGTTGGTTATTATCGAGGACGCGAGGGACGAGCTGATCGAGCAGAGCGGTGGCATTTGATGGGACAATGCTATCTGGCTGCTGGTGGTTGTGACGGTGCTCGCGGTCGCGCTCGACGATGCCAGGGGAAGATTCAAAGGAGATGCGCTACTGGTGGGTGTCGATCGCTCTTGGGAGAGGCTCGGCGTCATCGGCGCCGGCGACGTCTGCTGATGATGACTGGGCGGCCGCGAGGATGGGGGTGAAGTGAGGCTCGACAATGGCTTTGGATGAATGATGGGAGACGGTGAAGCTTCCTTACTGTCGGGCGGCTCGACCGACGTC
Source organism: Trypoxylon attenuatum (assembly GCA_963989405.1). Lineage (NCBI taxonomy): Eukaryota > Metazoa > Arthropoda > Insecta > Hymenoptera > Crabronidae > Trypoxylon > Trypoxylon attenuatum. Next base: position 14,730,672 of record OZ022491.1, read on the forward strand.
ACTCCCGCCACCCCCGGCACCGTCGTTGGCTGTTGTTGCACCGCTTGTCCCTGCGTGATAGAAAGCTGCTGCTGGAGCTGGCTGATCAACTGCAGCTGGAACACTTGCTGATGCTGGAGGGTGTAGAGCGTGCTCTGCAGGAGTGCAAGGTCTTGCAGCGCGGCCTCGCTGTCCGCACCCCCCGCGAGGGCGGTCGCCGCGAACTGAGCGACTGCCACCTTTGTGTTTTGCAGTGCTTCGAGGGTGACGTGACTAGTTCCAGCAGGTGGGAAGATGCCTGCGGTTGCGCTACTCTCCACAAAATTGTTGTTGTTTTCTGCGTCTTGTCGATGACGCATCTGCTTGCGCGAACCTTCTTCGTCCTCGTCTTGCTCGTCCTGCTCGTCGACGCCCTCTTCCTCGTCCTCCTCCAGAGGATCATCCTGATCCTTGTCCTCCTCATCTCCGTGATGGGATCTCGCTGCCGTGAGGTCAACAGCCTCATCGCCACCACCTCCTCCGCCGCCGCTCTCTTCGCCCTCGGACGTGTACTCATTATCCTCTCCTGGAACAGACCAGTAACAATATTTGTAATCGGTTCGCTCGATTCCAGTCAGCTAAGAGTTCGCAATATCTCCATGCAATCGCGATTCGCGAATAACCACGCAACAGGGACATAGTTGGCATGCCTCTGTTGCAGGCTTGGGTAGCATTCGCTCATTGACACCTTTGTATGGGGAATAGCAAAGGAGAGCGAGACACGCGGCACGAATTCTTTATAAGGTCTTACTTTAGGATTATCCAATCGCGAAGGTCAGATCGGCTAGATCCCATTTGCATCAATTACTTAAGATGAGCGCGCAATATCGCAAATTTAAAATAGGAATCACCCATGTTACTCGATGCTACTTGATCCGTCTCTAAATTTAATTTATGACATATCGGCTCGCGTCGTTATTGATCGTGCTGTGTATTAGACTATTTTTAGCCATTTTATTTTGATGCTTCTATAAATCTATACAAATGATCACTTCATATTTCAATTGAAATATGTTTGGTACAGTGTGCCAGCGGAGACGAGAGTTGCCGACGATTATGCGCGCACATCCACCGAGTATGAGCGTTGCTTTTCAGGTCATTATGATTTCACGCGATAGAAATTTACCAAAGTCGAATTAAAATTAAGATTCAAGTACACGCACACAATGAGGAAATATATAAATAGAGACGAAAGGTATATTTTGCATTGAGATTCTGTCAGTTTGACAGGCCTCGCCTTGCTTGCGTAAGAATCAACAGTTGCGGAAGAAAAATATTGGTAAAATCAGTCCAGGCCGAACGATAGCGCAACTAATATCCAATGATCGGCGTCGGGGATTGCGAGGACATTCGTGTGCCACAATGGTAAAAGAAAAAAAAAAAAAGCATAAGCGGGCCAATTAGTATTCTTCGTGTAACGCGTGAAACCGACAATCGCTTTCATGGCCCACGGAACTTTTAATAAATACGCCGTGCACTAACTCCGTGCAAGTAATGAAAAATGGAAATCGTGTAATTACTATTCCCGGCAGATACTGCGGAGCACGGAATCGGTCGAACACAGTTTTATTCGAGCCTCGACAGCTACTCCGTTATATTTAAGCTTCGACGACTGTTCCTCAGCTTTATCTATGATGTATTCGTTTCACGCCCTCATACGATTTGAATGACTATCACTGAACAATGTCAACAATTATTATTCGTAAAAAAATTCAACCGGACTGAAAGAGATCCTAAAGGTCTTTCAACGTTCCGATATCCCAAACCGAAGAGAGAGAGCACCCCCATAAATCACAGACACCATAAGTTTCGTACCGGAATACCGACGATAAGAGATCCTAGCACTTTGGCAGTCACTCTCCTGTCTCTGCTTGATGCCACGGCACTCGAGGCGGCGCGTAATACTCCATCGCATGAGCTGCATTTCCCTCGACTCTCGATTTTAAATCAGCGCCACTCTGAAGCCGCGCGGGTTCGCACGGATCATCCCTGGGCAACGCGATGAGCCACTTTCGAGAGGTGACAGGGAACACGCGCACAAAAGGGAGAACACTAGGCGTAGCGCCAACTCGTGGTAACGCGGAAGAACTGCTGCGGTCAGTGTCGAGCAGAGTAAATGTGTGTTCTCCGCACGCGGAGGGGACTCGCGTCATCCGGCAAGGACGAAAACCGACTGATCGCTCGGTAAAGAACTAGCCGGGGCGTAGGGTATGGTCGCGCAACATCACCGCCGACACTGGCTCCCACCAACGGCACTCTACCATCCCCACTTCGACGATATACGCTCGCGCCATCCCCACCGATGGAGCCTCGTACACGGTTATGACAGGGAAGGCGGCGCGGTTCATAAATCAGGGGGTAAGGGGCGGTGCCTACGCGAGCCACTCACCGACGAGTTATTAATTATTATCCAGCCGCCACGGATAGCCCTCCTCACTCGTTCGTTCCGTTCTCCACCTACGCCTTCCTGGAGACCACGGTATCCGGAATTCAGAATTCTGCTCTTCTGAGCAAAGTCTCTCTCTCTCTCTCTCTCTCTCTCTCTCTTTCTCTCTACAGTTCTACCTGTTTTAGACGGCCGACCGATCGTCGACTGACATCCCTTCCTCTTTTGCTCACTTTTTTTTTCTTCCTGCTTTTCCCCACCTTTCTCGCTAGTGCAGCGCCTCTTTAACTCTCGTACACTCAGCTCGGCTTAGGAGACTCGGCTATTTTTATTCTGTGCTAATTGCGACCGAGTTACCGGTGCACTGTTTTCCTCAAAATGCGGTTGGGAACATTGCAAATGGATTTCGGAGTTTTCTTCCTTGGGATCTTTTCGGGATGTCTGTATAATGTACCGTACAGTAGTGCCTTGTACGCTCGGTGGTGGGTTCGCGTTTTGAGCGGATCGACGGTCCACCGTTAATTGATGATCGATGTAACTTGGATTTAAGCCAATTAGGACTCTATCTCGTTTAATCTACTGACAGTATTCTAGTAATTATTCATTTGTTTACTGAAGATTCGTACTTCAGCATTCAGAGCTGTTTCGTGCGGTTTACTATTCGTTGGGGTTTGGATCATTATTCCAATTTGCGATTGTCCACAATGAGTCAGTATTTCGAGGTTTTAAATGTACGCGATTACGATCCTTAGAGAGTTAGTATTTACAGATTGTGCATCATACTATCAATATTGCATTAGTTTTCAATTTATACTCTCAAAGATGATCGTCACTGTGTCGACTTACTATGGTAAAATTCGCTCACACTCTTTTTCGCGGCTCTCGCTGCAAATGAGTATCTGGGTGTGTCAACTGTGCTTCTAGGTTCGCACCTGAATAGAACTTCAGCGGATTACTTATACGAGGTATAAAATAGGCTTAATTCGATTAAGTGTTATTGGGCGCGAACATCGGTATTTTCTACGGCTTCATCCGCTGGTATGAGTTTCTCATCTCTTGTTCAAGATTCGAAGATTTCGCGATGTCGGCTAAGGAAACACGGACATTAATCCTGTTATAGTTCTTGGATTACGGATACCCTCTCTCTCGCTAACTCTCAGTTTTTATTAGCGTTGGATGGGAAAACGTAGGTAAAAATAGAATGTCATCGGAAAATTCGTTCTTCGTTGTTGTGCAGTCGAAAGAGAGTAGTACCGAAAGCAAACGGGAGATTTAGAGCTCGATTTCGAAACGGTCAATTGACCGAAGGAGTTGGACACGTGCGTGCCATAATACCGTGGAGAAGGAGTGCGCAGGTGGTTCTGGCCACCAGCGGCCTGAAGCAAAGGGTAATAAGCCTGACTGCTTAGTCGGAGAAAGAGAGAAAACGAACGAGAGCATGGCGATCAGTCCGAGTAGCGTACTACTGGAGGCTAAAAGCGCAGAAACCCATTGAAATTCGGTTGCGCAATACATCGGCCAACTGTTCCGCCCGTGGCAGAGCATCTCCCGCGGCGCCGGAAAAGAAAAGGATGCCTCTTCTTTGTCGAGGCCAGTAGTCTCGGTCAGACGGTATGTAAGGGATGATTTATTGAACCCAGTAAATCATAAAGTCGTAGGTAAGTCGAGTCAGAAACCAGTATCTACGTCGAAGGTTAACGAGCCCTGGGCACACTCACTGACTTCTTCGGGTCCCGCGAATGGGCGACAATGCGAAAATGGGTCGGAAGTCATAATTCACGGTGTCCGTCCCAGAAGTTGCAGGCTGCCCCGTTGGAGTGCTTCCTGTTCGAAGGAGCATAAACATTTCAGTCAGAAGAAACTACGAATTTGCCAGAGACGGCCAGTGATAGACGTTCCACTGACTTTCACGTGGCAGGGTGAACCCATTCCGAGATAATGCCTTCTTCGCTGTGCAGAGTAGAAGACATTTCCTGTCAGAAATCTTTGATCTTGGCTGATGATACAGTTCGTTTTGTTCTGCAAGTGCACCCAACTTCCTCAACTTGGTTTATACTACCCACTGTCTTGAAACCTAAGTGAATACTGATGCGTGCAGCTCGACAGATTATCTGAGTGAGCTTGGAACGGAATGGGTGAATCTTTACGGCCGATATTACGTACATCCTGCAATATTACTTCCTTACGAGTCTGCGAGGTTTGGAATCAGTTGGAAAATGAATTTGGTAGCAATGGATTGTCACTTGGTCCCGAGGTGTGTCGCGTAAAGCGTTCCAGACTAGGAGCGGCTCAACCGAAGAGGATTCTCGGAGTTTCGGTTACGGTGCACAGTCGCATTCGCACTGGCCGCCCACGCAACCAGTCTACCGAGGGTTAAAGGACGCGGATTCTCTACCTGTGCATTTCGGACCTCGGAGATTGCAAGGTCGCCCTTGCCGGGGGAGGCGGCGAAAGAGGTTGGTCGATAAAAGCAACGGCTGAAGAATCAGCGCCCGCGGTCGTTGCTCTCTCTGGTTTTGAGTCGCGGCGAGTCACGGCGCATCGGTGCCGAATACGAAAAGGATCCGCATTCGCAGTGACGGGGTCGAGTCTCGTTTAAATAAGTTAGCAGCGGCGAGCAAAGAGCGTGCCCGAATAAGAGAGGAAGGAGGATGCAGTCGCGCGCGCGAGAGCACGCCTGCGGAGGGGAAGATGAGCGATTGAGGGTGGGGTGAGGGAGGCATTACTCGTGAGTCGGAGTGGTGTGGCGCGGTGTAGCGGCAGAGAGTTAGAAGGAGGAAGGAGAGAAAGAAGATGCGAATCGAAGAAAGAGTAAGAGAGAAACAGTGAGACTCGGAGAAGGAGCGCGAACCGGTAGTAAGCGAGGGAGACGGAAGAACCGAGGGAAATTGCACGTGGCGCCTCGCGATTGGCTCGCACCTGTCTTCCTCGGACCGCCCTCCTTTAGCCCCGATCGCACCGCGTGCCTACGTACCTAATACGCTTTCTTGCTCACTGCATACCCTGCGCTCCTCTGATCGTGTGCATGTAGATGCACACTTTCTCACGGATGCACATACTTGCGAGGCAAGGTGTTCGTGCCACGGAGCCGTGTAATGAACCACCACTACCACCACCACCACCACCACCACTCTACCACCACTACTATCTCCACGCGCGCACGACCCTACCCTTCCCCGCCGCTTCTTCCAACCCTCCGTCGCTTCGTCCTCCTTCCTTCTATCCTTCCTACGTCCTCGAGTGCTCCCTTCTTCGCTACCCTGTCCGCTCACGGAGAATCGCTCGCAAGGTAGGGAGCCGCTTGCCGGAAAGTGGGGGTGGGAGTGTGAGACGGAAGGCTCTTGGTCGGGCGAGGAAAGGACGAACGATAGTATATATTATACTTTTGTGGAGGGCGGCCGGGTGAGCGGGTGAACGGGTGAAGCGAACGAGTGTGGGGGCGGTAGGGGCGGCAGGCAGCCAGGCAGGCACAGCCGCGGTTGCACACGGTTAATCTATCTCCCGGTAGACACTAAAGCGCAAGATGGAAGTCTCCTTCCATTACGATTGCCATACTTGCAAGTGGGGCCCCCCCAACGAACGTTTCTGGCCTCCCGATCGTCCGATGGACCTCTTTGTTTCCGATGAGTACTCGCGGATCGATGAGTCGTGGGTGGACCTTGCCACCGCATTAGGCACCGCATTAGCCGCGGTCCACTCCACTCACGGGATTATTTGCACTGATGCTCACTCTTACACTCCTTTCAATATCGCGCTTTCCAAAAGTATCCACTTGTTTCTCATCCTCGCCACTCAACACACCTATATGAACGAATCCTCGGCCAATCGAGGGGGGGGGGGGGGGGGGGGGGGTTCTTATTTCTTCTTGGTTCCCCATGTACCGACGATTCCTTAAGTTCTTCGAAATGAAGGAGGGGCGAGGGGAAGGGGAGGGAGCCACGAACCGACGGAGAAGTTATTGGAAAGCGCGTATTTGTTAGGCGATCGGTAACGCGTTAACCGTGTCCGAGCTTTGTTATCTTGGGCCCAGGGAGGACCGAAGGTCCCGGTGAAACGAACGAAACCAGTCGTTCGCTGGGTGAAATAAAAAGATTGTGCGCGGTGGGCATGAAGTAATAAAGAACTGTCGGTGCGAACGAAAGGAAGGCGGCGGCGGTGGTGGTGGTTGTGGTTGTGGCTGCGGCGACGGTGGTGGCGGACACGAGAGGGATGGAACGCGCCGTCACGGTGGGGAGAAGTTCTCAAAGATCGTTCGGCGACCTGTTAAGTAACCCGCAGATTTACAGGCACCCTATCTTATCGAGTGACCGGGCACCGTACACCGTCCCTCGAAACGTTTATTTATTTCTTTGCAAATGAATAAAGAAGGGCGATCGATGCTCGCAGGCTGGTGAGCCACGTTACAAGCCAGTATGGATTCCAATCTAGAAGTATTTCTCTACCCTGATCTTGTGGTGTACTCTCGCGAGTAGAAGTTGCCGAGGTGATCGCGTATAGAAAGGGAGACTGAGGGGCAAAGAAAGAGGAACTCCGGGCATGTCATACGCGAAGCCCTTATCTCTGCTCCAGCCGGAATCATGATCGTTCCTCGTGCAAACTTAGCCGTGGGATAGCCTGATACACCAATTCACCGGTACAACACGGAGTGTGAGAGGGTTTTAATGTTACCAGGCCCAAGCACTGCTGCTCGTGCGAAATTTATCGTCATTTGTAATCCTGGACTCATCCGATATTCGAGCTTCTTAACACCTCGCTCCGTTTGTCGTTTTTCCCTTTTGCCGAACAGGCTTCACGATTTTCCGCTCTTCGTTATCGCTACCTCATCGAATTCGCTCGAGGAACCACTGTTTCTTCCTCGCGTTGCCCACTAGACCATTTACCGTTTGATTCTACGAGCATAATCTCTCATCGTACTTCTTCGCGTACGTTACGACTTTTAAACTGACAATAAAGGCACGCAAACTTTCTTTCGAAGCCAGTCATTTGTCTCACAACAGCAAAAACTCAATATCGCGTTAAAAGAAACAGAACTCGTATACATACATATAAAGTTATTATACCACGGGGATACCAGAGGTTTAATTGCTCTAGTTTTTCTGTCGACGCAAGGAAAGGAACCTTTGAAATATAAAATGTTACTTAAAGTAAGGACGGTAGTCTCGACGATACTATAATTATATGCTATAAGAAAGCATCGATTATCCAATTGTAGACTTGCCCCTCTTTATTCAGGCCTTATAAAACGCATCCATCTCGACGTAATCTCCCTATCATCTCCCTATCGCTTTATCCTAACGAATTTATCAAAGTTTCGCTCGTGGCAGCCTCGTGTCAAGGTAGTCGGAGCCCACTCGCACACTCATTGAGAGAGGGTTTCGATGCCTTTTTAACGGGCATTTTTACGACGACAACCGCGAAGCGCACCGTAATAATCGTAATAATCATCGCGGCAATAACGAGTCTCGATGGTGAGTAGAAGGATGAGGAGGAGGAGGAGAGGAACAGGTACGAGGATGGTCTCGCGAGAACGAAGAGCAAGGGACCAACCAGAAGGTACGAGGCCTCAGGCAGATGCGTTTGTGTCTGTGGATGAGTCTGTAACTGCGTGCGAGCGTTATGGTCAGGTCCGGTGCTTTACGACGAATTATTATTTAAATGCTTTCGCCGCTGGCATACGGCGTGTGTTCTCCCTTTATCGGCGAACCTCATCTTCCACCAGTGGAACCGTGAAATTAAGGTCACCTCGCTGACCTCGCCCCTGGAAAACTTTCCAGTGCCTTCTGACAGAGGTGCTAAAGGATTATTTCAATTGTTCGCTGCTCGATTTTACTTCGAACGATACTCGACACTTATTGTATCCAACGGAGAGAGATTCTATTAAAAGAATAATTACACTCGAATCACCCATTTTAGTTCTATTTAGATAATAACCTAATAAATAAGTTTTGTTTTTCCTCGATACATATATATCACTATACCAATTCGGTGAATGAAGTTGACGCGTTTTATCTGCGCTGTACAACAACGTCTTATTGGCAAAGATTACATTCCTGTTTTTTACTGTCGTCGCTAATTACTTGGGGGATATCGGTATGTTCGCACGATGTACGCAAACCGTAATACCGATTTAAAGAAACACGCATCGAGGTTTTTTCTAGATCGATGCATGAGATATTCCGTGGCTTGCGTTGTCGAGCAGGGAAACTGTTTGTCGAGTCGCGAGCGTGAGTCCCGATGGTGATACTAAATTAATGAATTACTGACGTTTATCCTGCCGCTTTTATCGCATTCGTCCGCTCCTCCTTCGTCCTGCGTAAAAATACGAATTTTAAATACTGATTAATTTGCGGATGTACTATCTCAGATAAGGCCATAAAGTTAAGACCCTACCGATGATTTTACACCGATAACGCCGCGCCCGCTACCTTCCTTTTACTACCTTCGCAATTTGCAGCTTTCTTTTCCTCCTCCTTTTTTTTCTCCCCTCCTTTTTTTTTCTCTTTCACGCCCAGTCATAAATGTACTTCGCGACCTCTTCCGCTTTTCGCGCATCTCCATAAATCACTTCGATCATAATCACTAGTGATTAATTGAGCCCACTCTATCGGAATGTCGAATCATTCCCGAAATTTTTTCGTTAGCCGCATTTTCACGCCCATTCGAATAGGACGCATTGCTATCGCGTTGCAGGAAATAAGGCGTGTAATCGAATGAAAGCGAACGAAAAAACAGTGCGGGCGTACACAACAGGACGAAAAACAGGGTGTACTCGCGATAGATTTCACAAAACCGTGCGCCTTAAATTACGCTGTTCAGTCACCGTTGCCCGATATTTAATGGTCGATCATTACGTTAATTGCACTGAAAATTACCAATCACGGCCAAATTGAATCATTAATCTACCGGCATTAGCCGGAGATCCACTCATTAGCAGAATAAAAAGGAGATCGCCCAGTGAAAATAGCAAATAGAATACTAATGTCTTACTATTATTCTGCCGTCTATTCGACTATCCCCCCCTCGCTTTTTCCCACGCTAAACCAAACTATTACGATGATCTCAACTCGAAATTGTATATCTCAAGAAAATGCTTGTTCGTATTTTCTTCGTGTTACCAAAGTAAAATTAAAACAGAGTAACAGTTTGATTAAACCTTTAATAGCGAAATAATATGAAAAGCTAGCTTAAGGATAATGCTTACAATTAGATATTACAACCGGAAGTATAGAGATCGAATTAGCTCAAGAAGCAGAATAAAAGTGTGAGAAGCACGATTCTACCGTGACCAAGTTAGAACGTAGTCGTCTATAGAGGAGTGCGAGAAGGGTAGGTCGCGTTTCGCGGTCGAAAGCGAACTTTGACGAGAGGGTTAAGGAGATTTGCGACGTGGTGATTGGTCACACCGGTTAGAGAGATGTAAGCGGTGCCGCGACCGAGCCATTTAGTTAACCTAATCTTCATCTGGGCCCAGAGCGCCGGCCCGATATATCCCCAGGGGAATCTCGTAAGTGGCTCGTTGCGTGGCAGCGCATGTGAACATTGTTCTGGGCGCAATTTAAACGGCGTTTGACCAGCGGGTCAATCTGGCGGCACTAATGCACCAGCGGCTCATGCCTATATAATAGACTACCCAAAGTAACAGCATTGGGAATCGGCCATTGGTATTGCCCGGTATTTACGAGGTGTACAGATAAGATTGTGAATCGCATATGCATGCGAATGGCTCTTTCCGTCTCCCTCCTCTCGATTCTTCTTCTTCTTCTTCTTCTTCTTCTTCTTCTTCTTCTTCCTCTTTTTCTCTTATCCCCCCACTCTTTACGCTTTCTCTTTCTCTCTTTCGTTCTCTTGGTTTCTGGATCTTCCAGTTCCTCGAAATGATCAAGTTCACGGTACACGATTTTACAGCGATATATGGTAATTAAGAGTCGCTGGATGAGGAGAAGCGACCGATCGTTCGGACGATCGTCTTCTTGGGATTTCGGACGACACATCGCTCCCTCCTTTATACCCTTGTCTTCGGGATAAAATCGGGTTGTAAAGTCGACTCGTCCCCTCGCACGCGGTTTCTGCTTCTTATCTTGGATTTTTCTGACGGATCAACCGCGGAAGCTTGACGTTTTAGGCGACACTGGCCGCGAGAAGGGGATTTAATCATGTATCGATCGGTGGGAGGAAGAAAAGAAAATAAAGACGCACGAATCAAGTGCCGAGTCGAGAACTTATCGTACTCTTACTTTTTACCACCTTCGACTAACATAACATACTCATATCGGAATACGCAAGTTGTAATAAGTTTTGACAATCGAGCTTCTCAGAGATACAATTTGTTGACCATTTCGCGATGGAAATGTAGTGCTACTTTATGTGTTTATCGTTTTGTTCCTGCAGGAGAATTCATCCGATTATTATTAACGCCTGATGTACCGAATAACGCACTTGGCAAAATCGGAGAGATTCGCGTTGAATTAACTGGCTCGGTAAAAACACTAGATCTAGCAAGAGCTACCGTACTTTCTACATACGATTATAATAAGTAATTATGAAAACATATGGGATTAAAGGAGAGAAAGTTTCTTTCTTCTTCTATTTTTCATAATTAAGGCATTTGGAACGATACTTGTGTATCACGAAGAATACGTACGTCTTAAACAAGGCATTTTGAAGTTAAAATAGCTTCAGTGTTATTGGTTAATAACGATTGTTCAAAAAGTCAAAGTATACAATGCTTCGGATAATATAACTTTCTTAATGAAAACCATCGAGATATAGGCTCTCAGGATACCATATATGTGCAATCGTGTAAGGCGCCGAAACCCTTGGACGGGAAAACATACTATTCGCCGAGGTTTCCAGAGCGCTGCTGAAAATCAATCTGGTAAATGCGCGCATATGCGGCGATATGCCAGGAGCAGGGACTCCCCGAGAATTATGGGAGATTTATCACCATAGACACAGCCTATTCCAGACAGAAACCATTATTTCGCGTGCTCTGATATATGTGCTCACTGTGGGCGCATCCACCGCGCCTAGGTACCGTTTATGATGCTCAACGGCGCGGTAATTAAATCGTTCCCATGAGTTAAGATAACGGAGTAAGGATCGCCACGATCATTTTCGCGGAGCTTCTCACCAACTACCGAACTTCCTTTAGAAAAATTGGTTAATCTTGAAATTAACACCAGTCAGTAGATTTCGCTCAACCTACAATTTGTCTCGTACTTACATTAACGCGCTTATTAATTTGTACTTGGTCAGAAAAACTAGTCAATTACAATTTAATTTCTAAGTACTTGTACTTGATCAAAAAAAGTACTCAAGTACACTTGTGGTTCTAAGTACTTGTTTAGTAGATTTATAGAATAACACTGTTTGGTGCATCGTATATTAACAGTTGGTCACGTAACAATCCACGAGAGATACTGTCTTATTTTTCGAAAATAAAGTTGGTTGAAAAAGTGACAGAGCTGATAAAAAGTACGAATAAGCTTCGAGGAATTCAATCCACTAAAACTATAAGGAATTTAGTAAAAGAACCTTAACCATGAATATCGGTCACAGGCGACTAGCATAGCAATGAGCGTGTTAATACTTCATTCCACTAATTCCACCAACGTCGTTTATATCCATTCTGATCCACCAACCGCACATATGATTGCTACAGGCTTTATTTTCTCAAGGCGGATGTTTGAATTCGCGGATGATAATAATAAACAGATGCGGAAAACAGTGTGGCTTGGGTGAATTAACGATCACGCGAGTGCGCACAAGGTCTTTCTTCGTGGATTCGCGAGAGATGTTTTCTGGTAGATCGAAATATTTTTCCACGGCAATTATTCGCACGATTCGAAGCGTGTACGCTGTGCCGCCACTGACACAAAGGTTGTTTATCGAAGGAAAAAATTGTGTTCCCGTTGGAAGTTCGATTTTACCGTGAGCGGGTAAAAGTCCTCGCTAATTTTTGAGTGGACGTACACTATAGTCGACGTACCTCCCACCAAACTCGTCCCGAATGCAATTGTTAGCCAGGGTATAATGGTCCTGGAAAATGTTATTTGCCCGGGAGCGCATAATTCAATTTTATGATTCAGAGTTAAAACCGATGTTAATTATCCCGGGCGGATTAAACGAGTGGCATTAATCGTCGGTCATTGGACATCGCCAATCGAGCGAACGAAACTTGGCTGCGCCCGGGCATAAATCTTCCTAATGGCGTGAACGCACCCCTCTCTCTCTCTCTCTCTCTCTCTCGCTCGCTCTATGAAAAGATTCGGCGCACCAGACAAATTTTCCGTTTATCAATAACGGATCCGCATATGCATATCTATAAATATATCATTCTTGGCAGCATACTTCTATGAGTAGCAACGTGGCTGCATAATCTCGTCGTCGACATCGCGTCTTGCCAATGAGCCACTTTTATTGTACTCGATAGAGCTGTGGCAAAATTATAAGCAAGTTATTCGGAAGAATTTGTTACAGGGTCCTCCGGGTGTCTGCAAGCGAGTCACGTAGGTCAGTGAGTGTGGGTATCAGCAATTTAAGAAGCTCGCTCTGGCACCGATTAGCCAGTACTTACTTAGTTACTTACATACGTGCGACTTTCTGTACACGCTTGCAACCACCGCTAATAGCCATTTCTTGAATAGTCGCGAAATTTGGCTTCGATCTAACACGTTCATTGATCACATCGCTATCTCCCTTCCGTGATATTGAACATACGTGAACATGTGTGCGGCACGCTTCTCCCAAAATTGCATGCACGTATATGTCTTCGAAATGGAGTTGAAAATAGGTAATTAGGAAACGGCTATATTTCCTTCTTCAGCTAGTGAGCATTCGATTGCGCAAGCGTGTTAAGTTAATTTTAGGATCAATTATCGACCATTATAAGTAGCGTGAAATTTACAGGAGGAGAATTAATACAAATTGAATTTATGAGTGTCAATAAGGAGTTTGAGAGTCAAACGTTACCGATGAGTACCTGGCGAATATATTAATAGTCATGACAGGAAACGAACGCGTCAAACTTGGCTCCCAACAAAATTATTCTATTGAATGACTTTATGCGCAGGATCGTACATATAGATATCCGCATTGCACGTATATATCACTGTTTATCGAAATTGCATTTGCGGATATATGCGCGGGTAATAAATTACATATGTTGATACGCTGTACAAAGCGCAAAACGTTTGGTAAAATAAATTGTATGATGCTTGGTTGCTCGCGATTTCAATGCAGTGTTAAGCTTTGCGCAATACTGGCCGCATAATTCGCGAAACGAATATCCATTCAATCAGATAAAGGAAGCCATTGCAGCGTATACATGTATAGTATACATATACGTGATTATGCAGGCAAATGGATCCATACACAAAGAATTCTTTCCATTCGCGATGTTTTTCACATAAGTAGCAAAACCCTTCCCTAAGTTAGAACGTTTCATTTCCAAGCCATTTGGATAATCCACTAAATTATCGGTTGTTCGAACAATAAATTCCAAACTAACGTATTCCCTCGGTGACAGAAACCACGGAATTACCCTGCCTAAAGACGATCACCTCAGACTGGTCATTCCACACTGGTTGACCGCAGCGTTAATCGTCGAGCTGATGTCCCTTCTATAGGTACAAGCGAGTCATCCGAAAAGCTAGCCAGGAATAAATCTCCACGATGAGCCTGGTCCCCTGGCATCATCCCCCATCGAGCGAGTCTGGATCCGCGCGGTATCCCTGACAATACGTGCACCCGGTCGCATAATAGAGCCACGAGCGCGTGGGCGTTGATTATTGACAAAGGTGGGTGGTGGAAGAGGGCGAGGTAAATGGAAAGTTAGTAAGAGATAGAGACATGGAGAAACATGGAAACAGATAGAGAGAGAGAGAGAGAGAGAGAGAGAGAGAGAGAGATGATTGGAGTCAGTCAGGGCGGCGTTCGTAACGCCCGGCACGAGCGGTGGAAAGCGTGGCAGGATTATCCCATTTTCCGGAGGGTTATAAAATATTCGCCGGGCATGGAACGGTCGTGCGGGCAGGTAGAGAGCGAGAGACCAGGAGGACACGAGAGGACACGGGACGACGGTGGACCGAATAATGGGGAGTAATGCTGAAAAGCCCGAAGGACTTTATCAATGGGAATTGGCGGCCGTGCGTCCTTCTAATAGGCACGGGCGCCCTCGACGAGCCTGAACAATGCTGCTCGAGAGCCGATGGTCAGCAGGAGTCTCTCACTCCCTCTATTACAGTCTCTCTTCCACTATCTCACTTACTCTCCCTTTGAGTCTGACTACAGTCGTCCTTCTCCAAACTGCCAATTCTGCCCCGTGTCTCTTTGTTTCTCTTGGCCGATGGTCAGCGAACGGCTCCCTCACATGCAGCTGGCCCCAGGAGTGCAGACACCCCCGCAGCTGCACATGCTCGTTCGTCGTTTCTTTCTCACTCGAACTCGGTCTCCTTCTGTCCCTGACTCTTGGGCAGTTTCCGACTAGCTAACTGTCTCTCTCTCTCTGACCGGTGGACGAGCCGACTCGACTCGGTGGCACTCGCCGCGCAAAGGCTATCTCGACTGGTCTGGCCAACTGACCAGCAGGCGGACGCCCACGCTTCTGAGAGAGCGACACAATACTGGAGCATCGGTTATCTGCTCGTTCAGCGGACCGTTCTCGCGACCGTCGCGTCGTTCGGCCATTCTCCTTCAGCCGTCGAATCGGCCGTAGCTTGACTCGACCCGGCCCGTGCTTTCCGCATTCGGTTCGTACGCACGTCCAAATTCCCCTGGCTACCTTTTGTCGCTCTCAATGATCTTCATTTCAAGCCTGCTACCACCTTGACCGTGCGGCACACGCTTTTCGATTCTATTGTATTACTTTCAGACTGATTTATGTCCTTCGATCATTGTCGCCGGTAATGAAACAGATCAGTTCCTGATGTCGTTGAAATGGGAACGACTCAACCTGGATTCGTAGGAAAGAAATAGTTGGAGGATTCGATGTACGATATACCTTGATGTGCATATAGAATTAATTCCAATTGGATAACGCGTTCGGTTTAAAGAAGTGAATGGATCCTGCGACAAGAAGGTATAAGTATCTTTGGCTCAATTAAAAGCAACGCGAGAGCCTCTTTGTCTATTAGATACCGAATGAATGGAAAGGATGCATATACCACTTAAGTAGGATTACTGTTATTGTCAGGGGAATTGTGCGGATAGTGTTCGGCCTAGGAGCCTTATTGACACGTTTCTCATCCATGCCAAAAGGTATACGATGGGTGTATTATCGAGTTCGTACCCGACACTGGCTATTGTCACCGTATTCCTCTTTGGTACCGCTTTTCATAGTCAGTCCACGCGAACAGATGCACCTCGAGATAACTCGGATATAATCCTTTATGCGCATTTTATAAGTACGATTATACCCTGTTGCTCGTTAACGCGAATTCAATATTCCATAGGTAATTATTCGAACGAGAAACCGAGACCGACGCACGTGGTGACAGTGTTCAAAGGTTCTTCGTTCGTTTTCTAGTAGCAGCTCGGAAATGCGGGTGAAACACTAATCTCTAAAAGCCATTTTATCAGCAGTTAATACGCCTGGTAAAATGTACTTATGATGTTTTTCAAATGTCGTTGATAACTATCGGCCTGTAGCTTCCTCATTTCCGCGGGAACCTTGCTATATTACGGAAATAGCATTTCTACGACTGGCACGTTTTCCTATTGAAAACAAAACGTTTGGAGTCGGGTTAACTGATTTGAGTGTGCGACACACACCGAACGCTCCAAGTTTCAAGTCTTGACGAGGGTGTAACGATGTAACGCATGAGTACGCGCGTGAATTTTGTGAAGAGGGAAAAGAGGATTTCGAGCTGGCCCACGCGTCAAAGCGAAGCCAGCTGCTTATCTTCTTGTCTTTCTTGCCGTGTTAAGATCAATCATTCTGTGGGATAAACGTATCAGTCGGGAGTGACGAGGAAATCAGCCCTCCAAGCGTATTATCATCCACCCTTGAATATATGTGCTCGTAATCGTCAACTTGCTCGTAACAAAGCAATTTGATCGTTGGCAAATTTCTAGTAGATTTAATAATATCTTAACCCTATCACAATAGTTTTCCTGAATCATAGGAAAGAAATAATCACTGTTAACCGATCGTACAGCTATAGTACAATAGTCGACGCGTACAATAGTCACGTAGTCTCACAAAAGAAGAATAATCAGGGTTCAATTATTGCTTGGTAGAAGGATGATAATTACATTAATGAACGCTCAAGCAGAATAAAAGAGAGAGATTATTAGTCGAAAGCATAGCATTACTGTATAGACGTAATGAGTACTGTCAAGCGTCTAACAGTGTTCCATTGAGGAAAATAGTGTGTATAGGAAATACAGTGTGTATGTATGTATGTGTGTGTGAGAGAGAGGGAGAAAGAGAGAGGTCTCGAGTTGCACGATGTTCGGACTTGGAAATTTGACGTAGACAACTCAATCGAATATTTCACGTATCACGAGAGCCAGCGGCGATTCTCGTGTCTAGCAGCCTTTCGAGGCGAGCGCATGGAAGTCCGTGCATTCAGAGAATTAATCACACCTACGAGGAAGGGCTGGCCATCAAAGGTTACGGGAGGGAAAGAGGATTATACGGAAACAGATAGCCTCAGGTTCCTCTTAGACCGCATTAACTATGACGTTCGTTACGTATACAACGAGGTATCCGGCTGCTTGGATAAAAGGAGCACGAATTGCACCAACTGCAAAAGTTACTATCAAACGTCGAGCTATCCGCCGGATACGCGCTCGAATACTATTTTTGGAACCACCGGTATATCTGGTATGCCGATGTATATCGTAAATCACTGGATTCTCTTTGAAGGAGTTACCACTGGAGCTACTAGATTCGTGATATCCTCGGAGATAAGGAATCGCGTTAACCAAACGACAATCTTATACCAACTTATAAATATGTACACTGACGACAGGGTTATAAGGATGACACTTGGCGGATTCCATTCCTTGCAGCTAACTTCGATCGTTGGTGATTTAGCAAGGTACTCTTGAGAATACCGAGGAGAAGTGGGTGACTCGCGGTGGGCCAAGAGAAAAACGGATCAAGCGGGTAATCCAGAGAGGCTTCTTGTTAATCGGGAGAGTGACATCCGGAGAACGAGAGTAACACGGTCGTCCTGGGAGTCGACGAGGGGGTGACTAAAACGAAAGGGCACAAGAGGGCGAGAGGTGAAAGAGACCGAGTGGAATCGAGCAGCACTAGGGCAGAGGGTGAACAGACGAAAGAAGAGAGCGAAAGAAAGATAGGTGGCGCGTGCCCGACACCCTACTTCAGTTTCAGGGGTGTAACACCCATAAATAAATAGGGCTTCCGTTTTCGGTTCCACTCTCTCCCCAAGAGTCTTTTGAGAGCTTGGGACTCTCGTGGGCGCGAGATATTAATGTGTAGAAGTGTGCGTGTCTCTCTCTCTATGTAAGACTCGGAGGACACGGTCCTTTGCGTATTTTTAGGCTGTTCATCGGTGCCTGGAACTTTTACATATTTCTGGAAAAAGCTGCTTTCTTGGGTGAGACGCGCGCGGCTGTTGTCTATACACGTTCTATCAATAGCGAAGTCGTTCGCTTATCCTTCGTTATGAAGTCGAAGAGAGACTCGAAGGTCCGTGGAATTGGTTTTCCGGCTTGACGAACCCTATTTTCTTCTGGCGCCCGACCGATGCCACTCGCTCATGACGGCTTTGGGATGTCCGCCGTTTTGGGGGGACGCGAAGCCTGTGATAACATATATCTGCATCCTGGTAGTAAGGCGGGTTAACCCTGATCTTCCGTAGAGTAGGAATAACAGAGGTATTCCACACTTTGGGTTCCTTAATTTACTACAATTAGCTATTAATAGTCTGATACTTCTTGACGAAATACTAATGGCACTCGACACTTTGTTACCCTAGTTAAACGACAGAAATATTGGGAAACTTCTCAGAATTTCTGACAGTTTCAGATTGATATTCAAGGTTAAATAGAAATAGCGAAAAACGTAATTTGAGTAAACAACTTTTGCGCTCTAAATCCATATTGTACAATGACATTCGTCAAGTTCACGTGCATGGTATCTTTTTTTCCTGCACCAACGCCACGTCATGGTCGCCTAAGTTCTATAATTCATGAAAACGGCTACCGCGAAGGTCGAATTTATCTAAATGCAGAGTCGAAAGAAAAAGAGATTGCTCATTATGGCAGGGTGAGTCTCGAACGTATAACTTGTCCTTACCTCTAAATCCAGGATCGATTAGACTTCCTATAAAAGGGAGTTTTCGCGTCATTGCAACATTCTCACTCTTTTCTATCGATTACTAATACTGGGATAAAAAATTCCTTTATGTCGTTCAACGTTAAATTGACACTTTACTTATTGCCCTATTAGATATTCGGCGAGTCAACTTTTTTGTCCCGAGCAAACAGAACTTCTAGGAGTGGTAAATAATTCTGACGTGTCTTTTACAATATCAAAGGGCGGCACCGAGAAACAAACTGTTAGGATATAGTCCGCGTATACGTAACGGTACGCTAGCGGGTGAGCGTTGAGCTTTGATTTATTAGTAGCTGGCGAGAGGTAACACACCGAGACAAGTACAAATGGCCCATTAATATCGAGAAATTTTCGTAGTGTAAAGATTAGTGCTACCGATTATTTATCTAAATTGCATGGCCTCTCGTTAGTTTCGCCGTTATTACCATAAGGGCAACGACGCGTTTCATAAGTTTGCGGGAGTGGCGAAGAGAACGCTGGTTAAAATTAGCGAATGTAAAAAGGTATACCAGCAGAATGGTGCTAACGCATCAACTGACCGACCACTATTACGCTTCTCTACATCCAAAAAGAACAATATTTTATGGTCTTGCGCCTATGCGACGGATCGAGGAGATGTTTAGACATTGTCGGAATTCACGAGAAACTATTCGAGACTTGGCGTGTCCAGCCTGAGTGAAAACCGACGAGTTGTGACTTGCGCTTGTCGCAGTTCTGACTAGACTGGTTTTAGTGTATTCTTGATCTTCATTGTCAAGCGATTTACCACGCATTTAACGCTGCCTACCCTCTTAATCTTCTCTAAAGGATGCGAGTAAGCCTGTAATGCATCTACGGACCAAGTCGATTTGTTTCCTATGTTGCCTTAAAGATTCTCGATTCCAACCCTTTCGGTTTGCTGTTTCAATTCAACCCTGCTATTCCAGTCGTTGTATGCAAATACACCGTTCCACGGACGATTCTGAAGATACTATTATAAAAAATACTAGTGCTCAAAGTCGAAGAAACAGGAACCTTTAATGGTGAAATGGCTACACGTTGAGGTTATCGTTCTTATACACTGTTTTTACTAAAAACATTGTTTCTACGCAAATTGGATAAAAGGAAAACCTTGTTGGCACTGTATAGTCGTTAGATTTTAAATGTTAAAACATAATAGCTTTTATGTGTGGTTTTTTAATCGTTATAAAGATTAGAAATATTTTCCAAGTAGTTTTATAAGTCCGATGAAAATTTCGATTATTTCTAGGAAATGTTCATTAAATCGGAAGATTTATATTTTCTAACTATTTTCAGTGAGATAAGTTAATAGCGGTATAATTTTATGAAACTGTCAATGTAGAAAATGTATAGTTGGGGCTGGAATTGAGATTAAGCGGGTGTCAGAGTCCGGGTTTTCCAAATAAATCGCGAGGCGTGCGCCGCGTCCGAGGCGATTCCAGGCGTGTGTGCGCGCCGATCCGAGGTGCGAGATTTCCATTCAATGGGAAGATGGTGTAAAGATCCGCGCGGAGCCGCTCAATGCAAAAATCGCGGGTGTACACCGCTACCAGCGGGATGTAATTGTGTTGTCAGCCTCCCGTAAAAAACTCTCACGGAAGTCACTAATCTTTTTGATGTACCATTGTGATTCACGAGGTGGTTTTTGGGAAAGAAACTTTCTCGATCGCAACTTTTTATAATTCCAGATGTAACACTCCTTTTAATACCACTATTCCCGATACCTTCCTTAATCACTTAATACCGATTGATCATCCTGAACAGTGTTTTTTGATCGTTGCTAATAATATTGAAAATCTTGATGAATTCATTCATTACAAAGGTGCAAATACAGGAAGATACAAATTCACATTTTTGTCTCCATTACCATGTTGTTTGGCGAGCAGATACAGATATAGTTGCCGCTCATTTAAATATCACATTTTCAAGAATAAAATATCAAATTTGACTAAATATAATTTTAATGAAGTAAAGAATGAAGAAAATATAATTTACAAATGAAACGATGCTCGATTCGACGGTGATTACTTCAAAGAAGTGCGCAATAATAGTCGCATTTCAGCGAGATTTTCCTATCCTAGAAAGTCTAGGTTCCACGAAGCATCGTCGTTAAAAGCAATTACTACTTGCATGCGTAGCGCGTTACAAGTTCCAGGAGTAACGACTTCCTATTTTCGAGCATTATCCTGGCAGGGAATTGTGCCTGATGCACACTCGTCGTCTCTCGTCAGGTTCAGCTCGAGGGCCTTGCCATACGAAAACCCGTATCAGAGTGGTGGCTGGTTATCTAGAGCGAGTAACATTGAAATATGTGGCGGCCCCAGCAAGTAGAAATTCGTCGTATCGGGCACGCATCGAGCCGTGAAACCTGCCGCGCTTCTTTTGTCTCCCCCGGTTCCCGATTACACATAAGCGTGCATTTTTTTTTTTTTTGGGTCGGTTCCACACAGCGGGTGTCGCACCGGCGACAAAAGCACGCCGATAGCGGACATAAACCGTTATGAGCGTGGGCGTCGCGACTAAATATACCAGTGTAAATATTCACGAAGCCTCACCCGAAGAGGGTTGCCCTCGAGAAAAAGATGCGGTAGCGAGTTGCTTTTTCGCACAAATTACGCGCCCACTCACGAAATTATCGACACGGTTTCTTCGATTCTGTTCCATATAACACATGGATCTTACAAATTCCGATTTCTTCCGATGCACTGTTAAACTGTTAAGACAACAACTATTAACAATTATTTCCAATCTATTTCTATTAGAGACAGTAAAATGACTCAGATATGTTGATGGTCAAGTTAGAATGTAACATTTTGAAAATATAATTTGGTGTTAAAACCTGCTAAGATAAAAAATAATCTAAAATAAAAGTTATTGCCGCAGTCGGAGTTAACACGCGCATCAAGATCTAATGGTGTTTTAAAAGCATCGTTACCGAGTGTACACCTGTTTAACATTAAGAAAAACAAGAAGTGGTGATTGCTCGAAGAACCAGTCACTTGGTCATTTTTTCTTTGGATAATACACCACTTTTCCGTGAGAATGTAATTTGAGTCTTCGCGTCGTTGAAATTAGCTTGAATGTTATACTAGATAAGCAGAAAGGCTGTAAGATGCTCTTCAAGGTTCCCGTGCAAGGACTCGAGGCAGATGCAGTCTTGGAGATGGGAAGAAAGGAAAGGCGTTCAAGTTGAAACGGGGCGCGGCTTAATACACGATTTGCGATTAGTCCCGTTGGCTTCTTCGTCGTGTTGTGACAACACGCCAGGGGACTTTATGATGCGGAGGATTAGCAAGGAGACTCGCTCCGCGGAACTATATCACTGGTAACGTGACGCCGCTGCCATCGAGATGCAGGATAAAACTTTTGATCGACCGAGGTTGTAAAGAACAGACAATACGCTTGAGACTGTCGCATTCCGGATTATATTTTTTCAGACAGTTTGGGAAAATGGCTTGATTGGAGAAACAACGATGATTTCGTTGTCGAAAACTGCTTATTTAACTTCTATGAATATACTATGTGCGCAAGAGAATTTCAACAATTCTTGTACATTTTTTAATCTTAATAGTTACTTATGTAAATGAATAAATTTGTGAGAAAATTAAATGGGGAGTTTAGTTTTAAACAATACTTTGATATTGGATATTATTTTTCATGAATCTGATGCATATATTTTTTATCCGTTTCTTTTGTTTATCTAATATTCAAAGCGTAAGTCTGTGCAATAGACATTTAATATAAAACGAGGAGAATGAGTATTTTAAACGTCGGTAAGATTAGATACACGTACTTTGATCCTTCGCAATCTACTGTTAACAGGGCTCGCTCCGACTTTGGTAGTTTAATTACTGCCCTATTTCTTCCAATTGCAGCCCATCGGAGCAATTAAGTAATATATGAGAAAATTAAATGAGAATTTTCTGGTGAGAATTAACTTGACCTCTTTTCCAAAAGAACTTTAACATTGCAAAGTATGAATATTCCAAAGTCTCTTCCCTCGGATGTTACGGTTTATTAGAAAGTTCCAACGTTCGTTCGTATTACGCAGAATAAATTTGCCGCTTACGGATGTTGAATACACGAACGAGGGAAGCGGCTTTCAACAGGCAGTTTAATCCCTTTTGGGGTCTAGCCGAAACGGGCAAAAACGCGGCTAATCGCGAAATACGATTTTACTCGGAAGAAATTTTATTGCGGCCTTTTTTCATCGTCCATCTGTATGATGGAATTGGCTACGAGGAATTCGCGTTACCATCCTGCCGCCAGATGACGAAACCCCGCAACGAAGAGGGTAGTTTTTTTGCTAGAGATTTAGAAGACCCCGCGTAACGGTGCGGACGAAAATGAAATGATAATCCGACCTTCCTTTTTGCCCTGGTTTCTTCCGGCATTCCGCAAGATTTAAAAAGCATCGCATCATTCGTTTGTCAGTTAGTTTCCAATTTCATTGATTAACTTCGAAAGTTCGATCTACGAGAAATTGCGTATTAAATCAGTTGAATCTATTCTTGTTCAATATAATTATCTTAAATTGAATTGGACTTCTTTCGAGTACCTCGGAATAAGTGCAATCGACACGACTCGCGACGAGTTTAAGAATAGCTCCAGCATAGACTCCATATTAACAATCATCTCCCAAATTTGTCTAATTTCAATTTCTATTTCAAATACGAGTTGCCTAACAAATTAAAAACAGTATAAAATTGAACAATATCGTTAGCAGAATACACATACATATTCCTGTTTAATTGATCAATTCGTTCGATGAGGAAATTCGAGACGACAATGTCTGAATCGAGAAGAAACTGTCTTATATTGGGTTCGGATGAAAAAGCTTCGCACCCCGACGCCAGATGACGAAATTCTCCCGTGCGTAGCACGTGCGGTTAAAACCAAGTCACAAAACAAACGGACAAGTCGCGGCCGGGCGTGCGTCTGGAGGCAGCCAGGCCTCCTCGTTTACTGGAGCGCTACTCTCGACGACGGAAGGACGTCCGCATTACCAGTAAATATTTGAAGATCTTCAGTCGTAACGCCGGAGATCCTCTCCTCATAAAAACCGCGACGATCGACGTGTGCGTTCCGAAGGCCTCCTTCGAAATCGCCACAGCATCTGTTCCCATTGCACGAATCCCCATCGCGATCCCCTCTACTCTTTCTTCACTGTCTACTGCGATAGCTCTCCGCTTGCGAGCTACCCTTCGATCACACTATAACACGGTACATATAACCCTCTGCTTGCTTGGCAAACAAATACATACTTATTTTTAAGTTACTATTTTCTACAGTTACGCACTGCTTCTGGTTCATTCTGTATCAAGAGTTTTTCTTAACAATTTGACACAGAGTGTCAAGTATCCTCTCGAGATAAGAGCTTCGCGTAATTCCAATGGACTTAACGCAATGATAATGAAATGTTCATTGATACCGTAGTAACAGTTGCCAAAGAGGAAATTCAGCTTCTAATCAGGAAGGAGGGTAATGTATGCAAAAGGTACGATAGCCGAGTTGATACGCAGCATTAGCGAAAGATACGTAAGAGTACTTAAGTCCGCGGGCTCGAAGAAGTTTCTCGTACGATCATGCCAATCACGTCTAATGGGATAAATGGAATTAGTGACACAGAAACCTCAATAGAAAGAGAGGCGAGTATCCCATCGAGTGGAGGAAGTATATCTGTCGCGTGATCGCGAGAAGGTTTGCGCGGGTCGACATAGATAATATTCGACAGGACAGACTTTTGGTCTCTAAGTTATGACCGATGCGGAAAATAAGGTCTTGATCCCCGGGGGAGCCGCTCGCGGTGTAACGTATCGCCGACTTCTCGGAATCTCGCGTGGCATTATGTTATATGGGTATAAATAACCGAACAGGAGCAATAATACGTAATAATATATCAGTCGGGATTTTAGTACTGTAGCTAGCGCGCTTGGCCCAACGGTCGTAATTCATCGCGCAACCCGACTCTCACCCCGTATCTATAGACTACGTACATGTATATAAATGTACACGTGCAAGTCGAAGTAATATGCTGCTGGAAGGAGAAAACTGAGAGGAGAAACTCACGTGAGTTTGGCAGCAGCAACACTAGTAGTAGTACATAGTAGTAGTAGTGGTACTAGTAGCGTCTTCTTCTATCGGCGCGGTGGAGTTCTCTCCGCTAACTCGATTTGACACGCGCTTCTTTATAGTCTGAATAGTTTCCTCGAGGAAGCTGTCGCGTCTCGAGACCGAGTGACTCGGTGACTCGAGTCTCTGCCAATTTCGAGCGATACAATAAAGCATAGATCGTGCACAGCAAGTAAAGAGAGAGAGAGAGAGAGAGAGTAGTGCAAGCTCTTGTTTCGCGCGTGGACAGTTACAGATTAAAATGGATCGTGGATACAATGGTAATGAAAGGCTCGATTTTATCCCAACGGGAACCAGACGCGGCGCAAAGTCTTCCTACTCTTGTCGAATGTAATATCGTGTTTCGATGTTTGAGGTGTTGAGGGTTGTGGATGTATCGGTGTTTTAGTCACTGGCAAGTCGCGGACAACCCACGACTGAATTAGAACAAAGAGCAGGATTTCAGAGAAGTATGTAAACTATTGGGTTTAGATGTGCTCGTTTATCATCTGCTTTTATCGCACGATTAAGCAGAACTAAGGCGGAGAATCTGACTAATGGTCGGCCCAGAAAATCATGTAATCCGATTCGACTCGCATGTCGAGGAAGTTTATACTCGTTGTCCTGAACTATCGTAAGAATTTGGTAAAGAGTCAAAGAGAGAAAGAAGCAAGGATCGAAGGCAACCCCTTACTGCTCGGAGGCAGAGGGTCCGGAGTTAACTTGGGTTCGGTTACCCGAGAGGGTTGGGGTGGTTTGGGGCGGCAGATTTCATCATAATAATTTTCCACTCCATTAAGTCCTTGGGGGTGAGCGCGATCTGCTTTTGCATAAGGAACTTAACAATCTTTGAGGGAGAGGATCAGTCTGGCACGCACTTATCCCACCCCTCTAAGTTTCTACAATTTAACGATAATACGCGTTCCCAGTAAATGGCAAACGACACTTCACTGAACATTACGATATTCTTTCTTTTATTTATACCAGTGAGATTCTTCAAGAAATCTTCCAATTCTTCAATCAAACTACGAGGTATTTCCGACAAAGCAGGAAAAAAAGATTCGATCGATTTTAATCAATTTTTCCGATTGGTTATTTGACTTGATAGTAGCTCACAAAAGGTGATATTAGTTTAAGTATACAGTTGAAGGGTGGCATCGTGCCAGTTACCAACACGGCTGCCTAGAATTTTCGTAGTCGAGGATATCCTCCAATATTTACAAAGCGTAAGCGTGCCGGGACTAGCGTTTCGAGCATTAATATTACATTATATCAATAAGGGTTTGAAAAATCAGGGGTGCCGCAGCAAACGGATAGCCATCGTTGAGGTTTCGCGTTACTTCGCAAACACTCGGTTCCCTTCCTTTTCAATCTTCCAGCTCTATGGTGTTTTTTCACCTTCGGGCTAAGAGATATTGCTACTCGAAGGTAATATCAGCTACGGTGGCAAAGGCACGTACGCGACACGTCGTTGTAGTAACAATAAACGCTAATTATAGTTGGAATAATAAAAATTTGTCAAAAGTATTAGCGTTTGTTGAATCAAAACCATTGGAATATCTATGATAATACGAGTCAACACCCTTTTTCCTTTCTAAACTAACTTTAGGAATAGCGTTTCCTGTACGTTACATTGTCGGCTCGGCTACATATCTCCTTTGTAAGTTAATGCCCGCTCGACTTTATTGCGCACGATGCAGGATCAATTCACGCCTCGCTTTCTTATGGGTTCCTGCGTGAAACCTGTTCAGGCGAAGACCGAAAGATATATTCTGCATATAATCGAGGGGTTTTCTGTCGGGGCAAAACTCGATTGAGGCAACTGGATCTCTCTCTCTCTCTCTCTCTCTCTCTCTCCCGAGATACCTGATCAAATGTGTCATTTCCGTAGCGATACGTATCTCTCTTCGTCGTAATTTTTAATTTCACATATTCACATCGAAGCAGGAGATACAATTCACTGAAATTTCGAATGCGATTAAATCTTCGGAGTGTAATTGCCAATTGAAGGAAATCTGACTCGATTGTTGGCCTTTCGCCTCCTATAGAGAGAGATTGCCAGATGAGAATCCGTGCAAGTCGGGTAGGGTACGCCGATGCGAAGACACCGAGCGTTTGGAGTAGCACCAAAAATAATCGTAGCGCCGGGCTGAGTTAATTGATCGACAGGTCCGCTAACACGGCACTAAACATCCTCATCCGCTCGACAGGGTTCGCGGTCGCCCGCGAGAGGGTAAGCGAGGAGGGAAAAGAGAGATAGGGAGAGAGAGAGAGAAAGGAAGAAAGGCAAAACGAACGAGAGAGAAAGAGTAAGAAGGCCAAGTTCCGAGGGCGAAATTGCCGCGGGAGGCGGAGAGATAGCCGCGGCGGGTTCTATTTATAAAAGTGCATTTCGGAGGTAGGGTCTCTGGGACGAGAGAGAAAGAGAGAGAGAGAAAGGAAGAGAAAGAGAACTCGCGTGCGCGCACAATAGTGACGCGTTCGATGTAACGAGTAAGAGTGCTCGCGCGTGCGAACGCAAGAGTGAGAGGGGAAAAATACGAAATGAGGAAGAGCAAGAGAGAACAGAGTAGCAGCAGGAGCCCGATAAATCAGCGTGCTGCGGTGGCGAGCGCGAGCGTAGATCACCGCTACGAAGCCCAGCCTTTTATTTTCATTTCGCGTCTCGAAAACCGCCGAAACGAAAATAGCGCGCTCCGGTTCGTTCGTGAGCGCTTCACTTTGGATTCTTGTCACGGGCGCGCCTCCTGCGAGCGCCTGCTGCCACCCCGTCCCACTCTTTGCTCTCTCACGAGTCAGTCAGACGAACCGAGAACTCCTGCGACACGATTCTCATCTTTACCAACACCAATATCAACATCACCGGCGTTTCTCGTCATCTCGCGGATTCATCCTCGCGTCTCGCACGATTCATAAATCTCCTGGTGTCTCTTCTTGATAGTTGAGCTATCAACGACTCCACGTGCCTCTTTTCGCCATAGTCGTAAAACCGATTAAGTTTTGGAAAAGGATCACATCAAACAAATCGATAGTTCTTTGAATTTGTCTCATTTTGATCATTTGAGTAATTTTAACATATTTATTCCATTGAGATGAAATTGAAGACTACACTTGCATTGCTAGCTAATTGGTACTGCACATAGCTAGCGTGAATGTATGAGAAGCTAAGAGATTAAAAGATCTCTCGTTATGGATGTTCATCGCTAGACGAGAACTTCCAATATTAAGGAGAGAAAAAAAAAACTATCAGACACAGAAGATATAGAACTAGCAGTTAAACGTGAATACTGTATAAAATTCTGAATCTCCCAGTTTGCCCATTTCTCCTCTTCAGTAGCTCATTCATTTTTCTGACCAGAGCTCGTGCACGCTCGCTCACGTTTTAAGCACGCCCTAACACCACGGACGCGTCCAGTTCCATGGGGAGCACCTTGCTTGGATCTAGATGTTACCCATGAGGAATAACCAGAGCATCGGTCCTTCATAACGCGTTACTGCGGCCAAAACCACGCAGCAAGAGAATCCTGGCTACCAGAGGGTACGCGTAGCCAGTATTACGATACCAGTTACAATCCATGCGAACACGCGTCTCACTCCAATCGAACCTTGTAGAATTTTAAAATGTCCCACTATCCTGCGTGTAAAGCGAGCTACAGTGTTCCAATAAAAAGATTAAACGCAAGCGTTAAGATATCGAAGCTGTAAACAGTAACTTTTCGCAATTTAAGGGCCAATAATACCTGACATCTCCAAGTGCTACACTGCTATTGCAGTAAGTTCTACTTCTCGAGAAAATGCGATCATCCTGCTCATGGGTTTTTACGATCTCGTCTCATCGAATTTGGAATTACGCGGTATACGTAGGCTATGTTGAATTTAGAAATAGTACTGCACTGGTACTATTGGGATAAGCGAATAGTTTCGCCTCTGCTGCAACCTCGCAGTATTGTGTAGAATAGTGCGAATACGACTGTTCGAAAGGGAGCATGTATATCTCGGTTTAGAGGCTTTTCCCGGACGGCGCCAGGCCGATTTTGTACAGAGAACACATGCCAACGGTGTGTGCAACCGATCACGAACGATTATACGATCTAGAAACAACTCTAGAGAAAAACCGCTTGGTCCAAAAGAACACAAGACCCAATTGATACTCATAATGCTGCTACACAAGCAGCTACTTTCATCATATTCCTTCGCGGTGTATTGTTCCTAAGCATTGCTTTATTATCGCGTAGATCTCCATTTGAAATAGTTCTCTCGACTGCACGCTTGCGAAAAGGAACCTACCAAATATGTAACGGTAGGCAAATGAAATCTGCAAGCGCAATACTCGTTAGCCTCGTTAACGCGACACGATTTCTCGAACCACCCACGAAAGCCAATCCGTATAAAGGAGGTATTGTCCGAGCGAGTTTGATAAATCGATCACCCCCGATCTCGGACCAATAAAGGGAAATCTTTACCTCCCTTCTAGATTTACGCGCTCGATTCCTCCAGTCACGGTCTACTAAACTTTTGATTATACCATTTCAAAAGTACTCAACGTTGGATCCCTAAAAACCTTATCCGTCCACGAATTTTTCCGTATCGAGTTATATCACTGTGGAAGAGGATTGAGATAAGTTTGGCATAGTTTACAATGAGAATTCGAAGAATTCGATGAGTATTATGTAATGGTGCAATGTCTGCAAGGCGTCTAGTGTGCATCGAGTGCGACTATAGTCGAGTATTAACGATGCAAATCGATAGTAGGGAGGATAAGACGGGTGACCTCTCGGAGTTGAGCACTCCTTCTTTTTCGATGACACGTTTGCCAGGCAGAAGGCGAGAGGAACGAGTGAGGCAGGGCGGATAGGAGGAGGGCTACCGTCGATCACGCTCCTGTGACAGTTGCAGCTAAGTCCAAAGCATGAGACGACGAGCCGTGGCTAATTGCCCTACGTAACAAAAAGCTCCGTCTCGCTGTCGTACTCTCGCGACCCTCTCTCCTCTCTTCTTCTCGGACCGCTTCGCTTAAAGTACGACGCACACAACTGCGAAACCGACAGGAATGGGAGGAATGAAACGGATAGATAAAAAGCTGCTAAAGCAAATTAACGATCTCTGACATGGACGATTCGGCAAGAAATACAATTCTCTCTTATTTTCTCTCTGGAACTCTAAAACTCTACTCCTTGATAACGTATTTTTCTTCCCTATTATCGAATAGGAAATTCGTGTAATAAGAATAGAATAGTGATAGGGTTAGAAAAAATTATTTACTGAACAACGTTCGGTATTAATAAGAGTAGTAATAATAACAAAAAAAAGAGGAAGAAAATTATTGAGAGATTAATAACAGTTCGAGATAAGAATATTATTTTAACAGACAATTTTGATTACCGATTGATTCTTTGATCATTTTCATTAAGAATCTTTTTCCTGTCTTCGATTCCTGTCTTCTTTTTCTTAATTCAACGCTGATGTACGTCGAGCTTGTGCCACGGTAGTGAGGCGCGTGCAAGAGGTGCAAGGAGCCACCGTGTCACAAGAAACGTGTATTTTCATCGGCGTCGCGACACGCACGCGAGGTGGATCCGTGCGCGGCAAGCCGACTGCCATGTGGCCTGAGAGCCGGACCGAGCGCTGTCTGTAGTTACTTACACCTAAGTAATCCCACTGTCACCGAACGCCCAATGGGAACTGCTTTACACATCGAAGCGTACGACGTCGATCGATCTTTTACCGATAACGAAATTCGGATATTCCCGGTGGTCCGGCTGATTTTGCACGCCGATCTGGAATCCCGCGACCACATCCTACTGGTGCAATCATTAGCAATTAATCCTGTTTCGAATTATTTCTTTTCTTCAACCGTTTTCTACATTCACACTCTGGTCAATGGATCGATTACTTTAGAATATTTCAATGGTATATAACGCGCTCTTGTATTATCAAGAATATTATTGTTTAGGGAATATGTAATTTGAATGAAAGGAGAAATATTGGATTACTTAAGGATTATTAATGATTGAAAATCGTCGGTAGTAGAGAGTAAGTAGGAACGTTATTATTCCCTGGAAGCTTCGAGTTGCGTTTATTCAGGATTAGCAAAGCCGCCATTTCGCTTCCATCGCAAAGTTAATTGTGGCAACGGCAAATGGTGTCAAATGAGTGCTCACGCTATTGCGTTCCAGCGTGAACAGCCTGGTCAGCAGAAGGACAGATGCACAGCGCGTTAGGTCAGGCACGAAAAGCCATGGCGTGGCTCGCGAAAGTAACCACTCGTATATATACGACCATTAGATAAGCATCTTATTACCGCGAAATCACTGGGCGCTTAATGAAAATGATATTCATTAAGTATTCTGCGGTTTGTAGAATCGCCATCGCGAGGCACGTACGCGTGTACCGTCGTAGGTACACGAAGGCTGCATCCGCTGGCTTAGTGGTTTTCCTTCGAATGCTTCGCACGTATGCACCTATCTATATTATAATCCAGGTAGACTATTTAGAAAGAGAGACAAATGCGTCTAGCGGACAGTCGCTGATCCGATGGTATGTGCGTGGTTGTAAGGACTGCATTCTTACCCCGGGTATGACACTGGATTCTCTTGGCTCCAAATAGTTTAAACGATCCAATGCTCGAAAACTATGCAAGTCGATATTTCAGCCGGTTTCACTGGTACACGGACAATTTTGCCAGCCTGACAATGGGACTGCTGCCATTGCAACCATTGGATGCACTTTACTGCATCCTGAACATTTGTGGCTTCTAGACCTGATGAATTCAACAAATTGACCCTGTGGATATTTCTCGAATAATATTCAAACGCTAAACGAACTCGCGTTTGTTGCTTTGAAGATACGTAATAATTTCTATCGATAGCATATAAGAGATTGAGATAATTACTCGCTCGATACACACGTTTGCCAATGAGAGTAGGTACATTGGTGCAGGGGACTTATTATGCGACCGAGTGTAGAGTTTCGCTTGGGTTATTGGACTCGAAAATGTCAAGTCATTGCGAAATCGATGTGGTACAGATAAATCTCCGTATGTTAATAGCGAAGAAATATGGGATGAAATTCGTAATGTTAGAGAGACGAGGGGAAAAATGATTGCAACCGCATAATGTAATGCTACGAGCGTTTGGCTCGGCGGACGAGCAAGCGACCATGGAACAAGCCAACACGAAGCCAGCGACGACGCTTCTTGGTTTCTTCGGTGTCATGCTACGCACGTGAGTGAATCTATCTGCTACCTAGCACGATTCCACCGCCTACCTTGCCTGACCTTTCGATACCGGGAAATCTCATTTCACTGGCACCGATGGTATTCAAAAATCAATTATTCAGTCTCACGAGTCCCTTTACGAACTGCGAATAATATACCTTTTCTGGTGGACCTCCATACGAAATTGAAACACAAAATATGCACACTGGTTGTCTATTTCAAGCATAGTCGTCGAGATCGCAAGCACCGTAAACAGATCACGACACAATAAATACGCGTATTATTCGGTGGATCATGCATCACGAATCGAGAGTATGGATGTAGATGTCTCAAGCTCAAGCGGATTTCACTCGAGATCGCGTTCGCTTTTTTCCTATTATCTTTCGCTCGCGAGACTGCCATGGAGATTGCTAGCGAGATCGCTCGCAAATAGGCACTCGACTCACTATTGCATCGTGTACAATGACTATACGTAATAACTGCTTTTCGTTTGGAAACTCGTTAGACATCGTAGCCGCCATCGATCAATCAATATCGGTCAATTATAGATTATGGTGCCGTGTGCACGCGCGTACCGATCGATCCTCGAGACATGTAAATTATGCCGATCGCCAACCGGCAGACGGTTTCCCAGTGACTCAATGCACGCCAACTCAATTAAACGGGATGACATGAATGCCAGGGATAAATAATCCGCGTGAGCGCACTACGCGGTACATTATAAATTCAAAAGGAACGGTGCCAGACATAGCAACTAGTGCTAGTGAAATACTGATTTTTCTCATTATACCATGTAAATGATCGAACTGCCCGACGTGAAATAGTGCGTTCTCGGTCTGGCGGAAAAATCCTCGTCTGTTAACTTACAACGAAACAAAGCTCTGTGGAATATACATACTTGGAATCACGAACCGAGTCACGATACGTAGATTCGCGCTTGAAACGCGAGATAACGCAAAACTTATGCGAGTCTGCTTCCTTTAAATACTGGAAATTCGGAGTACATAGTCGTAACAGTACCCGTGAGTCCCTTTGACCGAACTCAAAAAAGAAACGGCGATCGTTGTTGTTATCGGGATAGAAATCGTTCGGATTATCTGATCGATGTAGCAGAATTACATGCTTCTTGTGAAGTTCTCGTGAGAAGAATCCTTCAAAGTCCAGCTTGGAGGAGTGGAAGAATGCGAAATCAGAAAGAAAAAGCCGCTTTACCGCATAGTAGATGTATACACGTATGTACATGTATAGATGTGTATACATATTGTATACACAGAGACATATATATATATATATATATGTATACCTGTTCGAAGGGCCGCCGCCTCTATCTCAATATTTAGTTTCCACAGATTTGTCCGGGGGTTGCGTTGTCCCGACAGCGCTTGTCACAAGGATCAACCGCGCGCACGGTTTCTCTCCTCCCAGCGAGGACCACGTGACAGGATGTACAAAATTCGATACCCGCGGTATGACAGGCAGAAACGACGGATCCTGCGGATGACAATTTTCAGCGGGTACCTTAACCCGAAGCGAGACCTCCACCTCCCGATCCGCGCGGTCCATTCACTGCGCAGGACTTCATTGTCCCGCTCGTTGTTTGCCAAGGTAATCCTGTACCAGAGCGCAAAAGAGAGGACACACGAACCTGCGCCGCCACTGCAGCCCGGCCCAAAAGCTCCCGTCGACGGTCGACTGTCGACATGGTTCTCTCTCTCTCTCTCTTTCTCTCTATCCCTCTCCTAGATTCTGGACCCCCTCTGTAGCACGGCCTGGCCCGACGCGGTATCCCGAGCGCACCGAGGCGACAGAAGAGCCGCAGCAGCAGCCGACGACGACATCGGGACAAATTTTCCGGCAGAGGAAGCCCGAATGGGAAACTACGCCGGCGATCGGCTCGCCTGAAGTCTCTCTCTTTCTGATTCTCTCTCCTTCGAAGCCCCGGGCCAGAAACGTATTACATTTTAAAATGACAAAAAGGAGACCCAGCTAATAATGGGGCTGGCCCATGGGATAATATGGGGGTTAACGTGCACGCATCCAATATATGCTGGGTTCTCGAGCGTGTGTGCTCGGTGCACTCTAGCGCAAACCGGTGTGTAAACACGGGCCTACCTCGTAGCTGCTACTCTCTCTCTCTCTCTCTCTCTCTTTCTTCTAGTTTCATGGTTCTCTGTCGTGTGGCCGCGAGCGCGCGTTTACCGAGTTACCGCGACATCCTGTCAATCTTACGAGTCACCCCGTTGTCAGGCCGTGCTCACTGATCGCCGATGTTATCTGATCGCGGTCGTTACGCCCCTTCGCCGATCGTCGTTACGCTGAAAAGATTCGTGAGGGCTTCGAATACTCCTCCTTCTTGCTGGAGGATTCTTTTCAAGGAATCTCTCGAAAACGGTCGAGCTTCTTAATTCGAAGCTCGTCCGCTACTGGCATTTGTTTCTCGTTACGTTGCTGCCGCCTTCGCCGTTATAGATCATATGACCGCATTAAAGGTACCTAGTAAGCGGTTGCTCGGACATTTTCGTCCGGGGAAAGGTCACAGTGTTTTATTGTCCTGTCGATCTTGCTCTCTCTCTCCGGCAATGCACATTCGAGCAAAACGCTATCGTGGTTTTGCTCAATTATAAATAATTGGCGGAATGCGCGACAGCGATCGCAACATTGCTAAGACCTCTCGAACCTAATTTATACCTGAGCTAATTGTCATTTTTTTTCTCCCAATCATCGTAGGTTCCCTGAACCCGCGAACTCTACAAGTGGGAGGGTTTCAGGGTGATATCAATCGTGAAGAATCTGACGCCGTACAGATAGATAGAATGCAACCCACTTCGCGGTCCGTTTGCCACGCGGCGTAGCGATACGGGTTATTAGTAGGGCGAAGGAAGGATACGAGGAGGATTCGCGTGCCCACATTCGTTAATGCGAGAGTTATGAGTGGTCGATGAGCCGGCTAGCCAGCTAAGCTAACCAGCCAGTGGATGCTGAGAAGAATAAGTTATGCGCGAGCGCAGAAATGCGGGCTAGAGTCGAGTGCGAAGGGGATGCACTTAGGCGCGTGCGGTAAAAGGCGCAAAAAGTTTCATCGCGTCGAAATACACCCACGACCTGTATCTATATAAGCGGGTTCGGTTAAGTTGCTGGGATAAAGTTACGCTCGTGAAGCCGCCAAATCGTCGAGAGGCTCTGAGGCATTAAATTTGAGGATGGTTTCACGGACACCAATAAAGATTTTATGTGCTCGACCAGCGACCGCACCCGATCACCTCCTGACACTGGCGTGTGTTGCAGCGATCTCGAACCGTGGATAATTATGATATTTTACGAGTGACTCAAGGGACATAAGCTTATCGAATACACGCAAGGTGCCGTACCGACGCTCGAGTGATTAGCGATATTGTATATATCCTTGCGTCTGGAAATATCCGA
Source organism: Trypoxylon attenuatum (assembly GCA_963989405.1). Classification (NCBI taxonomy): domain Eukaryota; kingdom Metazoa; phylum Arthropoda; class Insecta; order Hymenoptera; family Crabronidae; genus Trypoxylon; species Trypoxylon attenuatum. The sequence goes on from OZ022491.1 coordinate 14,766,135, forward strand.
ATCTACTTGACCTTGGATCCGCGCCAACTGTTTCTGGCTAATTTCAATGTACACGTATCGTCAAAAATCACCCGGGATTCCCTCTTGTCATTGATCCCGATTCCATCAGTTTCGAAGCTCTTTAAACTGGAATCGGAATTGGGAAAAAGTCAAAGTAAGCGATGTACATGCGAAATAGATTCATTGGAAGTAACAGAAACAACTCTATTCCCATTTCTCGATGAACCCTCGAGCTCGAGTCAATTACGGTCTCGCGTCAATTATGCGGGTATTCCCGAAGAATCCGGTGCTCTTAAGATGGCGGGCGAGCAGAGAAGCCAACGAGAGTGAGAGAGAAAAGGGAGGGAGGGTTAGGGACAAAGAAGGAGCCGCAGGCCGATTGATTGCGATGCGGAGGAGGAAAAGCCTGAGGGAGGTATCCGCGAGTAGTCCCACGGACACGGGAGGATCAGGAGCAGACGGTGCAGATTTCCGTAATCGGAGAACTAACGGGTCACCATGGTGGAAGAAGGGGGAGAAAAAATGGCGTCGGAAGGACCGGTCTGCTTTGAGCTGTCCGACTATTGGATAGACAAATAAACGGACTAAGTGGGTAAAGGGAGAGGCAAAGGGAGAGGCAAAGGGAGAGGCAAAGGCAGAGACAGAGAGGAAAGGAGCAGAACAGAGAAGAAAGACGAAGAAAGAAATAAATAAAGAAGGAGGAAAGAATGAAGAATCGTGGAGGTAAAGGCTGAAGCAGCCTGTACACGAATTATAATAGATCCTCGCAGTAGTAAGCGGAACGAGAGAGGGTATGAGAAAGCTGGAGGACAGGCTCACAGATGGATTGTTATTGGTCGAGGATTTAACCCTCTGGCTGGTGGGGCCCGTCGGTAGCTGCCTCGCACGTATGATATGCTAACGAGCACATCAACGCTGCACGCATCGAGGGGGATGAAACCCCTTGCGCAGGGGTTGGCTGCGTCGCTCTCAACCCCCTCTCCCTCCCTCTCCCTTTTCCCCACTCTCATTGCTCGTAACACCGAGCGCGTATAGGCATCCGAAAATCCTATCCCTTGGTGCATTAATGCACACCGAAGAAGCCCTACCGTGTATGATTTCTTCCAGGTCTGCAGTTACGTGCTGTGGATGTCCCGTCCGCGTCCACCCACATATCCTCCAAAGTGTTGGGTTTCGGACTCGATACCCGCGCGATACCATGATTTATATGGTCTCTCTTTATATCCGGTATTTTGTTCTTTCCTATTCGTATTGCGCATCCCCTGATCTCACTTGGAAATTTTCCTATTCGATATCGTTGCATTCAATTCCTTCCACGTGTCCTTTAAAAGAACAGTAAAACCAATTGAATGTCGAAATAGAGTAAAATTCTCTCTACGGAAGTAGACACCGGAATGACTATGTCCAACTTTTTCTCGTTGTGTTAGCAATGGGTTTTGGTAGTCTCGAAATTTTTTCGTCGCATCAAAAAATAAGGTAAATCCCTCGGTGGGTGAATTTTTTTGTCAAAGCGAAAGTATTGTACTCTAGTCGGAGAATTAGGTACGTAGAGAGCCTGCACCATAACGATGCCAAAAATTGCAAGTTTAAAATTGCTGCAAATACCTCAGTTGGTTTATGCATAATAACTTGGGGGAATCGTGTTTAAGCGTGGAAAGGTACGAGAACGAGAAATAAATAACAAACTGCAGGACACGATGGAAACGGTGGACAAACGTACGGACAGTACCACGGGTTGAGCACTTCAACGGACGACTACCCTATAGAATCCCCATAGTCTTCGCATCATTGATACGCAGAGTGCACAAAGCCCGTTGTCCCATTATGTCTCCGAAACGAGTGTATAAACAGGCATATAGTAATCTGGGTCGAATGAAAAAATACACTACAATATGTAACAGATGGCAGCGTACTTTTTGATTCACCGGACTCTATTCCTCCCTATTTGTTTTACGAAAAAACCTTGCTCCCGCACAGACACACACACACACACACACGCCATCCCCATGCTCGGCAAACGACTATTATCCGGGATAAAATATTTTCTCCCATGGATGGAGACATTATTGCTCCGACTGGAAACAAAGCAGAATACTTTCACCGCGACCGAGCGATCGAAGCCCCCGCTTTACTAGTGAGTGAACTTATCGAATAACTTATCGGGAACGAAATTCAGAATTATGGCACTGCAAACATCTCACCCGTAATATACGCACTGCTACTTTGACCAAGACTCTGGATACCAAGTGCCATAGAAATACCGATCGATACATTGATTTATAAACCATCATCGGAACATTGATTCGAGTCTTAATCAAAATACTGATCTGTATGTATACTCCATTATTAAAATCCAACGAGCACCACACCTGGTGACCTTCTAAGAATCTCTCACAATCGCGTGAACCAGCTTCCGTCGAGGGGTGCGTTTCTCCAGTGGAAATATCTACCGACGAATCGCGAGCGAGATGTCACACTTTCTTAGAGCAGAAAACGAGAGAGGAAGAAAGAGAGACAGAGAGAGAGAGAGAGAGAGAAAGGCCAGTGGAGCCCAGAAAAGGAGAAAAAAATGGAGATGCTAATCTCCCATCGTACAGAAGGAGGGGGAAACTATGTACTAATGCGATCCCGTTTAGCCAAGTCACCCGGAAAACGGGACACCCGCCCCGGTTTCCGTAGAAGGAGAGTAGCTGTTCTCCCTGAGCATGCTGGCACCGCGCGAAAAAGCGTTCGTGCACGCGTGCAAAATACACTCGGGATCCTGTGATGAGAATGTTAAAGGGCGGCAAGGAAGGGGAATTGGAATATCCGTGATCCGGTATAGCCGATGATCGCGAGGCAAAACGCGCTTGCGATGACAAAACACCGAGGAAATCGGCGACGAGGGGAAGTCCCCTATTAGCTGCTCATCAGCCTCGAGGCGTTGTCGGTGTTGCGGCGATAGTATTCCTGGCTACAACGTGTCTCTAGGCGCGCCATTGTACGACGATTGTCATTATTTCGCGATATCCGCTTCCCAACTGCACTCGCTCGCGTTCTGTGCGCCCGAGCGGAAACATTTGGACATATTGGAATACACGCATTGTCCCACTACCATGTAGTACCTATATTTCTATTCCTCTTTCTCTCGCACCCTTTTCGATCTGTACTTTACCGATCTTGCACGAGCTCTTTCTCTTTCGGTGCACTACTTTCAGTGGAGCCCAATGTGGAATTATTCCCACAGCGAGGGTCGGCTTATAGTGTGCTAATGCCTGTGGGCCGATTATCGGCTACGTATAGTAGGGTGTTCGTCAGGTGAGACCAAGAAGACTAGACTGGTTTTCGTACGTAGAAACCGAACATTTGGATAAAGAATAAATTGTTAGGCGCGAGGGTTGGAAGATAGATGAGGAAATTTTACTGGAGAGCTCTTTGGTTATTCAAAGGTGCTTTAAACTTAACACATGCTCGTATGTATTATGTGTGCTATGGGGTACTCAAAGACAAGTGCCCTTTTGCTGCGCGATATCATAGTCACGAGGATCCTTCTGCGCTCTCCAGCAGATAGACGTTGCACTTGAAAACGGTATAATCACTCGCGCAACCCTCGATAGCCCCTTTCCCGAGAGTCCTCGAGGAGGAAAGCGAGCCGCGTCGTGTCACGACGCAAGCGAGGAAGCAGCTTATTGGAAAAAGCGCTCACTGCGCGTTGGTTGCGTAGGTGTTTAACAGTCGAGGAGGGTTCGCGCGAGGATGCGGTAGTGTCAGAGTCGCGTGGCGCCCGTGGCGATTAACCTTACTCTCTCTCTCAGTGGCGCCGAAGGAGATACATATAGCCAGCGTACATAATGGGCACATAGTGTGCAAATGGAAGAAGTGGCGAGAGGAGGCGTCGGCTGGCAATAAGCCCGCGGGCCCGCGTTGGTTGCGCTTCCCTGCCGGTTATTAAGTAAATACGACGCCGCCGCCCCGATAACCCTTTCGCTTCCCGGCCAAATAATATGACCCCTTAAACGAGCGCTTTTGATGTGTCGTCGCTTCGACGCACATTTTGCGCGAGCGTCACGCGGCGGCCAATTTCGGATGCCACCCTCTCCCTACTACTACCTGTGTGTCTCTCTCTTTCTCTCTCTTGATATCGCGCGTGCGTGTCGTGCCACCCTGTCTGTGACTACCGGGCTAATCCAACCAGCGTACGTCATAATCATCATTTACCCTTTTCGCGCTCCCTCTAATCTCGTGCTCGCGACACCGTACCAATGACTCTTGGGCTCGTTTTTGCGATTTACCGCCGACCAGTGACTCCGGCTTTGCTTCGTCACTCTCTCTCTTTCTCCCTCTCCCTCTCTCTCTCTTGTTGGTTTGTCTCGCGCTCGCGCATTGTCATGTGCGCACACGATATTTTTGGCAGCGCGCTCTCGCTCGCGTCCCCATCGATTCTCTCCCGGCGCGGAGCAACAAAGTGTTGTGAAGTTCATTTGCGGTGTCTCGCGAACCTAATTGATGCTGCTCTCGGGGTAGTCGGGGAAATCTTCCTTTTTCGATGGCGCGCGAAGTAAATGTACCGCTAACCGGACAGTACCACCGAGTAGCAGCTAGTCACCGTTTCTTGCCGACACCAGAATAGAGTAATATGCCTGGTCTCTCCCGCATCTGACGTTTCACGGTAGTGATTTAGTTGCCTCAAGGGAGGCAAAAGGATCAAGAAGTGGGACAGGTGGTCAATATTTTAGGATTATATTAATTGCGTCATGCTGGCTGCTCGCCTTGGCTACTCGGAAAATTCGTCGCACTTATTAACCCGAGGTTCCTTGAGACGGGCATTATATAATTATAGTTTGATAAAGGGGATGTCCGGTAGGAGATGTCTCGAGTACGCGATGGGCTTCAAACGCAAAGCCTATTTCTAGTTGGCTAATTGCGGCGCAGAGTCACCCGTGAAATTGATACGTCAAGCAGTCCTTCCAACCGCTAATGATTGCAAATCGTCAATGATCGTCGTCCACGGTTATTACAAGAGTAGCTCTCCGTGGATATTATGACGTTTCTACTGCTTATTGGACGGGAGCCTGAAACAAGTAACCCTCTCCGCTCTTCTTTGTACATTGAAGCGTTCGCTTGGCATCGTTCCAATTGGGCTTTTGCCCTTCACCTATGCCAGTGAACGATGTACGAAATTGGTTTCCCTGTCCGCTTGAAAAGTTTAACGCGCGCGCGCGCCCGCGAGAGAGAGAGAGAGAGAGAGAGAGAGAGAGTAACCGTGGAACCGATACGCGAGCGCGAAATCGTCGAGGGGTCGAGGGGCCGCGGCAAATCGCGAGAATCTTATCCCTCAATTGAATTAGAGCTTGCACTTGAACGTAGAGTGTTCCAATTGAAACGCGAACCATTCCCTTCGTCCTGTCTGCTTCAATAACGAGCCAAACTCTTCTGATTCCTACCTGGAACCACTACGAACCTCCTGTTAACTAGATAATTACGTAGCGGCATTTCATCCAATTGCGAATGTTTTATTCTCGACGTATCAGTTGTAATTGGCACAAATATATTCATGTATATATCTCACGTAATATCCAATAATTAAATGTATAATACAGGTATATTTATTAGGAAACGATTCGATGCTAATCTTGACGTATACCGAATTATATTTTAATGACAATGAAGTGTAAGCAGAAGCATAAATCGAATTTATTCATTTATTTCGCCGACCTTTGTCGCCAAGCTAGCACAATCACTTAAGAAACTGGTGCAAAGGATTGCGAGGAAACTGGCTATTAAGGGTGTGAGTACCCAGCAGTCCTAAATGAAAGTTATGACGATGAATCTCGTTGGAGGGCTGCGCGCCGCGCTTGGATAGGGGCAGGGGCGTTTAACGAAAAAGAATGGAGGATGAGGACCGAGTCCCAGGCGTATCCACTTACACGCGACATTATGGCGGTTCCATAGTAGGTAGATTTGCTCCAGATAATACGACTTTAAAGATCCATTTCTATGGTAAATTATTATTTGCACTGACGCGTTTATGAAAATCTTCAGATTTCCCAAGTTCAGTTTCTATCAGTTTTCAGAGAAGTCGATGAGATAGTATAGTGACTCGACTGTAAAACAGTTGGTTCTAAAACTACTGGAAAATGACGGGGAGCAGCCTGTAGTCTGTAGTCTGTATACTGGGTGGTTTCGACAGCCCGTATACTCGTTGATATTCTAACTTTTGTGGTGACAACACTCGGCTTTTGAACTCGGCAGAGTTTCCCGTGATCCCCGCCTCTGTTACCAGATCCAATGCAGCACGCACACAGAGTAATCAGTACCGTTTGGTCTGGGTAAAGACACAGTCTCTCGAAACAAAACTGCTAGCAACAACTGGCTAGTATCGCTGGCGACTCTTAAGTTACTCAACAATGACTTACTCGAATCTTTATTTTTATATTGTATGTATTAGTGCAAAGAATAATTTAATTTGAATATCGAAAATATTGGACAGTATTAAACCTATTGATAAGTCAATATGATTTTTTGGAAAAAATCAATCATCCGAATAGTTGGTAGAAACAGACAGGTTGGTAGTCCTTGAGAATGAGTATACGAAAGGAGGGTAACAACCTTGAAAAATCAGAACGAAATCTCTGATTCTTTACGTTCGTATTCCTAGAAAATCGAATACCCTTGTTTCCCTCGCTGTCATCTCGCGAGTCAATAAATTAACAACTGCCAATTACCGTGGAGTATCGAGAGAAGCATCAGTTCCTTTAGAAGTAGGCATGGAGGTAGGTGGACAGGAGAGTTCCGCGAAAACTAAGAGAAACGCGAAAAAGAGAAGCTAGCGATTGCACACCTGCTCGAAGGGGATATCCAATCCATATAGCGGGTCGCAGGAAATCGCAGGGAAGGCGCGACTGGGGCCTGTGGAAGGATGGAACGGTCACGGACACCCTTGCCACTCTCGGCCGTTGGAGGTTCGTCGGTTTTTGCAAAGCGAGCGAGAGCGAGTTTGAGGCGAACCGCTAATTGGGTGAAGCGGCAGAGACACGCACAGAGGGAGAAGAGTAATTTGTTGCCAATTCCAGGTTAATGCTCAAGCAGCAGCGTCCTACTAAGAGAAACGAGAGAAGGGCAAAAGTCGAAGAGGTGGAAAGGAAAGGGAGGGTTCTGCCCTTGCTATTGCCCGAGGCAAATGCAAAAGCCAGATACGACGACGCTAGGCGTCGGAACGCAAAAACTCAGCCCGCTCACGAAGAGCCGCCGTTTATAAGTGTTTGCTTAAAATATTGCTTGAATTCCTGGCGGCTCCTGCCGACTGCCACCCTTTTGCCAGGCTAAAACTTCTTCTCTTTCTCTTGATACTCTTGATACCTTTTCTGACGGGCGCTCTACGTTTTTGTCCGCACATCCGCCACGCACCACTCGAACCCACCTTTACTTCGATATGCATTCTTCTCTCTCTCTCTCTCTCTCTCTCTCTTGCTCCTCTGATCGCAATGATGGATCGAGTCGACAGATCGCGAGCAGTCCCGTCGCAATACTTTTTTCAACTCTCCTCGAAACGTAAGTGAAATGGGAATAAATGTAAAGAACATGAATAATGAAATATTGTTATCGACAATGGTAATCTTCAACCGAAAAAAGAGAAGGGGTAGAATAAAAATACAATTGTTTAGCCAACGATTATGCATTAGTCAAGTTATTCTAGGGTATACGAATCGTATTCTCGTGTTTTAATATTTAACAGGACGCGCCCAAAATCACCTTGCGATTTGTTATTGAACAATTTCTATAATAAGTATATGCGAATGGAGTTTCAATTGATGCAGTGTTAAATGAATGCACATGTATGAAAATGCGAATTGTGCCAGAGTACTATGTAATAATTTGCTACAGAATTAATATGGATGGTTAAGATGTAAAAGGCATTGAATTTGATGCTCGCATTGGAGGTATAATTAGCTTGGGGAATATCAATAATTCTTGACTCGTTATCATAAATTAAGGTATCCTACCATATTACGTTACCGGGTGATCGGTATTCTAATACACATAAAATTCTGTCGATGAGTGCACGTTTCGGTTACCACAGTTACGTGAAAATTATTATTCCGGAATACTGGCGAAATTATTCTTTCCACGGATACGTAAGTTCAAGGCGACGCGATCCCCGATCGGCGTTTAGAATTCCGGTTAGCTCTACTTAAATTATTGATACTTTATGAATAATTCAACCGATCGAACATTCGCGTTCGATTATCGATCCTTCATTGTCCTTGAAGCTTTTGGTAGTGGCACTTCTGACGATAAACCTCTATCGTTTTAGTCGTTCATGGCCAGCTTCGAGGATCAAAGGCAGCAAAATAATTTTGTAATAACTACGTATTAACCCTGCGATTTACGATGCCTCCATATAATACGTCATTATGAATATGTAACAGTAATATATTTTTATTGCTTTCATTACGTCATGGAGAAATAATTTATTGAAATTATTTCTCAATTTTAATTTCCATTAACGATGAAAAGCTTAGTAAAGTATCGAATTCTTGCTACTTAAAATTACGTACACATAATCGACAGTCCTAACTCTCATTATCGCGAATAACGTGAGAAACTTTTTCCCCAAGTTCCGAACGGTAGTTGAACTGCTCAGCGTGCCAATAGTTCAGCGGAAGATACTGTCCGAGTCGCATCGTGATCAATTTGTTCGCGAAAATCTACCTGTCAATCTGGGGTCTCGAGACAAGGTGGACGCCTCGCCTCGTCCGAGAGTGTATAGTGCGAGGTAAACGCGCGGAGGGCAGAAGAGATAGACAAGGGAAAAAGGCGGAGACAGGTAGCTGTAAGAGGAAAGCTGCCGCGCGCGGTCAGGCCACTCTTGGAATCTTTTTAAGAATTACGGTTACGATGCACCGGTCACCTGGAGAACCGATCTACCTTCGGATCTCACGAGTTTCAGTCCTCCCCAGTCCCGGAGCAGCAGGGCTTTGGAAGGGTGAGGAGGACCCAGCCGCGGGAAACAAAAGCCATGGTGGCGGCCACCAAGTACGAGAGAGAGAGAGAGAGAGAGAGAGAGAAAGAGAAAAAGGAGAGGTACTGGTGAGCCTCTCCTGAATCCTCTCCTGTAGGATTTACGAAGCGGTCGGTGCTCTTTGACGCCGAAGCGAAATCCGACTGCGGTGTGTTGCGCGTGCGAGCGCGACAAAAAGATTCTTGAATATGACCCGTCATAGGGGATCGCATTAAACCGCCTTCGCGCGGCTTGCCTCTTCGATAATTGGCGACCTTCGCGTCTTCCGCGAAGGAATGCTCCGCGAGCGGTTTTGCGCGAAGGACGCTTCACCGCAGAAGAACTGCCCTTTGCGTGCTCGAGCTAACCCCGCGGCACGATGGTTCTCTCTCTCTCTCTCTCTCCCTCTCTTTCTATCTCTTCTCTTCTCACTCCTTCGACTACACTCACCGCCGCCAAAGAGACACCGGCACACTGCCGCCGCCTCCGCACCCCTCTGACATAACCGGCCATCTCGTGGAATGAACCACAGACGACTGGCCAAGTCGATGGAACTCATATTAACCCTTTGCGGTCCTTCTGTTTCTCCTGTCTCTCGCTCGCGTTTTGCGCCACTTACTGTTACGCGAGTGCTAACACTTGAGAGTAATGCGTTCGAAGAATTTTTCTTCAACTTCTTCTGCGCGAGCGCCTTTCGGTAGCTGAGCTTTATCGATTCTCTCTACGCTTTGATATTAATTCAGTGAGATGCAATTAGTAAGGTAGCGATACGTGGGAAAAACAATGGTACCTATATCAATAGAATTTTCTACTTTTAGAGTAAGGTTGCTAGAGTAACTTATAAAGCAGGCTAAAAGTATAAAACATGGCAATGATTTGTAATAAATAGATCGAGAATTTTTATGCTAATTTTGGAGTGATTACGTCAGTACTGTAAACGAGATATACGAGAAATTATAATATACAGGTATACAAAGAATTTTGGAAAGCAGCCATATAAAGTGTTCATGTGGAGTATTTTTATATTAGCAATATATAAAGCAATATTTACATAAACATCGATAGGTTGGTAATAAATTAAAGTTTATATTCATTGCAATTAAATTGCAGGCAGAGTGGGTGTTTCCACATTGCAAGTAGCGTATACGCTTTGCCAATCTCGAGAAGCTCTAGAAAAAGTGGGTTAGACCAGTGTCGCGCGGTGACCCGTGCGCGGCACGCAAATCGTTCTGTCCTATTCTACTGCCACAAAGAATTCAAATGGTGGTTCCATCGGCATCGCGAGTCTCCCGCTTCTTTAAATTTCCAACGCTCGCGGAGGCGGGAGGCGGATACACCATTCCATGTATTTATAAATCGCGAAGCAAGCCCCGTCGGCCTACGTGTGAAAAATTGTCTGTGATCTTCTTCGAACATCTGAGCATCAGTATCTACCAATCCGTCATCACTGCTCGTTTGCTTTAATAATCTAACAGGTTGTATATCGTTTATTTCTATTTGCTTCAGTGTTTTTTTTTTTGCAGTACAACACCGATTTTCCTTTTTATAACTTTAACGAATGCTTCGTTGAGCTCAAATTCGACTTCTTGTTACGGTGGATGATTAACGAGTGGTTAGCAATGTTAAAGATATAGCTTTGTATGAATTATGCATGAGTAGAAGTAGTGCAATTATTAGTGAAGTGTATAATATTCGCTAGAGGAAAAAGTTTTTCATTTCTTTTTTTCATTTTTCAGGGTTAACGGATAACAATAAAGTCATTTTAACTGACGTTAAAGGGTCATAGAAAACAATAGAAATTACCAATTAATACTGTGTATTATATTGTACTATAGTTTTAGTTGCAATTAGAAGAATTGTCGATGAATTTTCTTTAAGGAACAATACCAAGATATTCGTTTTAGCAAATGGAAGCATAAAAGCTGGATACGTGGTTTAAAGAACGATACAGAAATGCAGTTTGAGAGCTATGCTTTTGCTATGGACGTACGAAGGTCACGGGCAATGATTCTCACAAATACTTCGATGTTAATTGCAAGCACAAGTGTCCATTCTAAGACAGTGAGTCTCGACACTCTTATCTAAATTGCAGTTTTATTGCTGCAATTAATTCCAACATCTGTTTTATGACCATTCGGAAAATCATAGCAATGCAATTTTTGCATTCGGTAGTTTCCTGCCAGGTTTTGAACTTTTTACTGACCGACTATGTAATTGCGTATGCTCGGCCCTAAGTACCGTCCATTTGCATCCACGATATAAAATCAATTTATGGGTAGTATCCAACAAGATTATGCGATAAAGGCTCGTTAGATTGAAATATGACAACATCGGCACGCCGCAACATTGTCATAAACACATCATCGAGTCACTTAATGGTCTTTCTACATAAAGCTGGCATTGAGGAACGTAACAGGTCTCACACTCTAGAAAATCGTAACAATAAATTCTTGTTAAATCTAAGTGTTCGGTTGATCGCAGTGAAAGCGTTACATTCTGAAAACGGTAAATGAAACAAAATCGAACACGTTGAATCCCTTGTCGAATTTTCATAAATTATTTTATCAACTTCATGCTGGTAACCTTTTCTTATTCTCTCTTTCCTCTTTAT